>JAODAL010036287.1:0-41879 GCA_025379985.1 Phyllomedusa bahiana
TATTTTTGGCGTTGAAAAAGACGGTTTTTTTTTGTCAGACCCAGCAAAAACAAGCTTAATTAACCCTGGATGAAAAATTGCGCCAAGAATTGAGCCGCACAAACTAGTAGCTTGTAGCGTGTTTAACAATTGCGTTTTTCTACGCCACACAACAAAAAGATACAGTTGTAATTTAACCTTTGCTTGTGAATTAGGTGCAGGAAAAATGTATATATTTTGGGCGTTAAAAAAGGGTTTGGTTTTTTGGGGTCAGCACACCAGCAAAACAACGCTTAATTAAACCCTTGGATGTAAATTGCCCCCAAAGAATTGAGCCGCACAAATAGTAGCTTTGTAGCGTGTTACAATTGCGTGTTTTCAAACGCCACACACAACAAGAGATACAGTTGTAATTACCTTTGCTTGTGAATTAGGCTACAGAAAAAGTATATTATTTTGGCGTTGAAAAAGACGGTTTCCTTGGGGTCAGAACACCAGCAAAAACAATGTTTAAATTTAAACCCCCTGGATGTATATTGCGCCAAAGAAATTGAAGCCGCACAACTAGTTAGCTTTTGTAGCTGGTTTCAATTGCGTGTTTTCTACGCCACACAACAAGAGATACAGTTGTAATTAACCTTTGCTTGTAAAATTAGGCTACGGGAAAAATGTATTAATTTTGGGCGTTGAAAAAGAGGGTTTCTTGGGGTCAGCACACCAGCAAAACAACGTTTAAAATTAACCCTGGATGTAAATTGCGCAATAGAATTGAGCGGGCCAAAAATGAAGTGGTATTTGTATTGTAAAAACGCTGTTTCTTTAAATAAATACAACAGGAACTGGCTTAGATCCCACTTTGGATATTGAATGTAATGCAGCTTCAGTGGACGCACACTGGATTTCAGATCCAATACCCCAAAAAATTAGGAATAGAACATTAAGAAAAAACAGTCTCTGAGACAAGCTGAGACACCCCACAGAAATCGCTATATAAAAATCAATTCTTCAGTAAGAGCTATCAGCCGCGGCAGCACCTTCCTGATCAGTACAGGGGAGGCGGTATGAGCACCCCACCCGTCGCCCCGGACTTATATAGTGCGGAGACATCACAGAATCCCCGGTCTCTGATTGGCTTCACCTCTGCACATGTCATGCAGGCTATGTCCCTTCTTCCTCCTAGAGTGCTTTGCCCCATGTAGCGCCATGTGCCGCAGCCATTTTATCAATCAAAAGCACACTTCGTTTCCACCCAAGAAACCCCAAAGTTCGACTTCGTTCCGAACCGAAGTTTTCCTGAAATTCTAAACGAATTCCACTTCGTTAGAATCAATTCGCCCATCTCTAGTTATAACCCTATGTATATTCTATATATATCCTCAGCAATGAGACCCCATGTTTGTGGAATGTCCTACAACCTTTTAAAACTATTAATTAGAGATGAGCAAATTTCTCAAAAATTATTCGGCTGATTCGGCGAATTTTTCCCCAAAATATGGTTTGTTTAGAATTTATTTGCAACAAATCGCGTTAAAAAACAGCTATACAGAGAGCCTGTATGGTGTTGTAGAACATTGTGCCATGCAGAAATATGCATAGGAAGTATGGTTTGGTCTTGATACAATGCTGTGATTTAGTATGAAACACAGATGACAGATGCCGCTCTTGAATCACTTCACACTTCACTTATTTGGGCAGTTACGGGGTCAAAACTGACCAAATAACTGAAGTGGAAATGCAGTCTGACAGGGTAATGTCAACGCCAGCTAGAAAGAACCGAGCAGAGGGCCAAGATCCCACTATAGCGTCAGAGAACGCACTCCTTTTGCACCGTCATCAGATGATTCCACAGATTATGACAGAACCTGTTCTGTTAAATGCTAATACATGTAGAGCTACAAAGAGTTACTTTTCTCACTTATTATGGTGAACTATCTTTGAAATACAATGTGTGTATTTCTCACATACACACCTCTCCATTACAGGCAAGTTATTATTTTGGGATATTGTTCTCTGCGCCAAAGAGTTACTTTTTTCACTTATAAAGTGAAACACTTTTGAAATACATGGATATATGTAGAATCTGTGGGCAGAAAGTGAAGCGTGGCCAGTGACCTAACGTTGGCACCACGGCCCTGCATCAATATATGCAGAATCACCATCCAATGGCCTGGGAGAAATGTGTCTCAGATGTGGTGGTCCATTCTGCCAAAAAAAAAAATGTCAGACTTCTATATAGCCTAACTGATTTTCCTCAGAATGAACTGGGAAAGGGTCCTCTCACCAATTTAAAGGCAAAAAGCACTAGAATGCCCCCCATGAGACATATTTCCTGCATTGATGTTTTTTTTGATCTGGTATTAAAAGATGTGATGAAAATAAGAGGTCCTAAGACGAGCAATATCTCTAAATCTGAACAACTTGCTCTTGATAATTTTTTGAAAAATCGTGAGCTATGCATAAAACCCTCCGGGTAATATTGTGATTTTAGACCATTCACAATATCGAGATATGTGTAACTCCCTCTTAATGGATAAAACTTGCTACACAAAACTTACGTCAGACCCTACAAATGTGTTCCAGTCGGAACTAAAAACCTTACTAACCAAAAGCCAAGAACTTGAGCTCATTAGCAAATCTGAATATGATTTTTTGTATCCAAAATTTCCGGAATAGCCACTTTCTTTGCCTTACCTAAGTACACAAGGGGCACGTTTCCCCTTGAAGGGGGTCGTCCCATTAGTATCTGGCAAAGACTCCTTGTGCCAGAACTGCGGTATCTATATCGATCACATTCTGTTTTCCTTTTGTCCAATCACTCCCTTCTTATGTCCAAAGATACATCTGACCTACTTAGATATCTTGACGGTTTATCTATTAACCTAGAGGTGTCTTTAGTAGTATAGACGTTAAATCGCTTTATTTCCTAAATTTTCCACACAATCTTGGTTTTGAGGCAGTACAATGCTTCCTGTCCACAAGGGGGGTCCAATTCAGATCTCACAATAACTTTGTGAAAGATCTGCAAACTTCACTTTTAATAAGAACTATTTTCTCTTTGAACGGGGGCGACTTCCCACACACAGCGGGGCACTGCATGGGCAGTGCTGTGCCACCGGCCTAGCAAAATCTATAACCTTAGCGGTGGGAGGCCGTCCTCCGTATTTGGAGATGATCCCCCCTCTCACTCTTGCATAGATAGCCTTATGGTTGAGGTAGTAACGACGACATTTCATTGTATGGACCCGGCACCCAGTTGAGTTTGTACAAATGATTCAGTCATTCAAGAACAACATGCTGAATCTTAAATTCACTTGTCGATTTTCAGCGTGGAATCATTAGCACTATCCTGATTTAGAATCTGTAAAAACCGATATGGGAGCTTTAAGCACCACAGTATATCATATAACCCACTGCCACAATTCCTTATCTGTATCTGGGAAAGCATCATCCTTTTTCCACTAAAAGAAGGCATACCTTCGCAGACAATATTTGCGTCTTAGATTTTGATACGCAATTGTCTCACAACTCAGTGACTTTAAAACAAAAGGCGGCGCTGTGAGCACAAAGATTTTTGGATAAGGGATATGCCCTGACTTACCTTAGACAGGCATTTCAGTATGCTCTGTCCAAGATCTATCTGACCTTTCTTGACACCTAAAAACCGTTGTGATACGACTGATGATTCGGTGATACGCCTGATCGGTACCTTTGACAACGCAGCCCCTCTGGTTAAGAAATCATTAAACCATCATTGGCACATACTGACAATGGACCCTGATTTGAGAGATCATATCGGTCCACGCCCCTCTGTAACATTCAGACGTGGTAAGAACCTTCGTGATCTCCTAGTCCAAAGTCACTATGTGAGTCCCCAGAAGGAAATTTGGCTTCGTAGACCTAAAGGGTTTTTTCTCTATAGTGATTGTTCCTTCTGCCCTATGTCAGACAAACCGCCACCTTTACTGATGGCATGAGTAAGAAAAAGTATGATATCAATCACTTCATCAACTGTAAAATGACCAATGTAGTGGTATTTTTTTTTGGGGGATTTTTTAGATGCGAGTTGCGGACTGAATGAACATTGGCAAAACTATTCGACAATTCTGCCGTAGGATTGGAGAACATCTTGGAGATATTCGCCATAAAAGAAACACTCCAATAGCACGTCATGTGCATGCCGCTCACGGCGGCAATGGAATTGCCTGTGGTGGAACTGCATTGACCCGGATTACCCGCTCACCTCGACACGGTAGTAAACCTTATCAATTAATGTTACAAAGAGATTGTTTCTGGACATTTACATGGAATACCTCAACACCTACTGGTCTGAATGAATACATAGATTTTAGTTGCTTTCTATGAACATTCATTTTTCTCTCTTTTCCTTTTTAACTCCATCTTTGATTAATTTATTTGTTAGCGTTTGCCCTTGTTAATGTTTTTTTCACCTATAGCTGGGTGTTGCGTCCGGCGCCCGCGATCCCCCCTGCGGGCGCCGACGCATGTACTTCCTCCGTCCCGGGGGGGGGGGGGGGGGACCGGGTGCCCGCCGCTGCCCGTGGTCCTCGGGCGGTGCGGGTGCAGCTCGCCCCCCCGGCGCGCCATCACCTTACCGCAGCCGCGCTCCTGTCTCCCTGCAGTCTCCTGCTGTCCGGCGCCGCGCGTACCCTTTGCTCTAAGCCGCAGCGTGCCGGCTCTGTGAGATTTAAAGGGGCAGTGCCCGGTAATGTGGGTTAAATTGCCGGCACAGCCTCTATTCTCACCAGGGCGCGTAATCCCGCCCGCTCCTTGCCGATCTATTATGTGCTTGCCTAATGAGAAAGCGTCTTTCCTATTGTCTCGTCCTGAACTACCGTGTACCTTACCCTTGCTTTCCGTCCTCTGACCACGTTATCCTGCCGCCTGCCCTGACCGCCTCCTGTCCTCACCACGAACCATAGCTGCCTGTCCTGACCTTCCTGCCTGACCCACCGACTACGAGCCTGCTGACGATTGCACCACGCTATACTTGCTGCCACCGCAAGCAAGTCACGTCAGTGGGACGACCTGGTAGACCTCCCGCCGCAGCAAGTCCATCCCGCTTTGCGGCGGGCTCTGGTGAATAACCCGGGACCTTCTTAGATTCCGTTTCCCAGGCGTGGCTTACACCAATCGCTTGCGTTGGTCCAGAGATCCACTTCCGTGGTCCGAACCGTTACAAGTAAGAGTTCCTGCCATGGATCCCGCCAATACAACCGCTGCCCAGTGTGGCGGATCTTTCTCTGCAGTGTTGACCCGACAGTCTCACAACTGCCCACAGGGACAACAGCTGAACATTGACCGCCTTGGTGCAGCAACTCGTCAACAGCCCAGCACAAACCTCCACCCTCCACCTGTGGCCCGCTCGCTGCTCCGGCGGCTTGCACTGGCTCCATTGGACCCAAGCTCCTTTGTCGCTGCTGCCAAAAATTTGAGAACGGTGATCCCAAGCCTGCAGGGTTATCCACACCCAGTGAAACCATGCACATACGATTGATGGGACCAATTCTTGTAGAACGATCCAAGGTGGCGTTTGATGTCAGACTGTTATCCGGGAAGGCCTTGGCCTGGGCTACGCCGCTATGGGACAGGAGTCGATCCTGGACTTGCGGATCGCAGGCCTTCCTCGCAGAATTCCGCAGTGGTCCTTCGAGAACCAGCTCGAGCCTCTTTCGCGCGGAAGACGTGCACATCTTGAGAACCTACGCCCGGTGAAAATTCAGTCGAGACAGTACGCCAGTGCAGTTCGCACCCGGGCACAGAGCTGTCCAGAATGATGCCCCCTGGCGCGCCACCTTTAAGAAAGGCCTTTCCAGCCGCAACAAGGACGTCCTTGCCGCAAGCGAAGTTTGCCGATCCTCTCTGAGTCGAGTTAATCCACCCAGCCACTCCATCCACTCGCATTGACGTGCGCTTCACAGAGAGGCAAGAAAGCTCCCCGCCATAGAACGCACCTGGCGCGAACCCCGCCGTCTGCCACGCCGGCCTCCGTGATTCCAGAGACCTCCTCTGCCGCTTTCTCCGCTACCACTGAGGAGGAACCCATGCGGTGGATCAAGTCCCATTTCTAGCAGGGAATTAATCCCGACGGCGCGCACAGAAGCCAATGTCTGTACTCGCGCCAGTCAGGTCCCGGAACATTTTCGGAGGAGCTTCCGCTTCGCTCACCCGCCCCCAACTCCGGAAAACGCCCGCACCTAGGCTATGTTGGGGAGGCATCCCCTAGGTTGAGAACTCTTCCTCTCCACGCCTGACAATGCCGGTGGAGATCAGGACCTGACTCGGTTCTTGATTCCAGGCTCCTGCGTTCCTGGGACTCCTCCGGTTCCGCCTGTTCACTGTATACAACACCGCCCTTGTATCCCGTTACCAGCTTCCTGTGGTTAGTCTGGAGAAGCCGTTGGGGGATATCCTCCCGTCACAGGGGACTGCTTGAGACGCCATCCGGTACAAGGACCAGCGGTGACCCTCCCACGTGGGCCCTTGCATAAGGAGAAGATCTCCCCACTATGATTGCCTCGTCATCCCCTGCGATCCTGTTGGGGTGATCCCCGTCGGCTGCAGCGCCATGCCCCTACGGTTCAATTGGATACCGGCGAGGTCGTAGCCTGGGACCAAACAGCTGGCACTCTAGTCTGGTGGCACCTCGCCCGGTAGCGCACCGTTGAGCCTTCCAAACTCGTCCTCCATCCTCTGTCCAGGATTGCCCTACGGAATACCAGGATTATGCGAAACGTCTTCTCGAGAAGTGCGGCCGAGGTCCTTCCACCTCAACATCATCGCCCCTATCATGCCCTATCTGAATCTCTGCCGGGGGCCAGTCCTCACTAGGGCATTGGTTAACCCACTCCTCGGTACCAAGACCCAGGCCATGGTCGGCCTATATTTCTGGTAGAACCTGCCAGAAAGGGCTTTTATACGCAATCCATCCTCCTCCCCTGCGGGGGCAGGATTTTTCTACGTGCAGAAAAAAGATGGTTCTTTACGGCCGTGTATCGACTCATCGGGGTCCTTAACAAGATCCACGGTGAAAACCGCCTATCCCCTTGCGCCGCTGATTCACGGAACTGTTCGACCGGCTTCGCGGGGCAAGAAATTTCTCCAAATTTGACCTGCAGGGGCCTACAACTCATCCGCATTCGTGAATCAGGGATGATGGAAGACTCGCTTGTAACACTCGGGATTGGACACCTTGAATCTCTATAGTCAGATGTGCCCTCTCGGTTTGTGCAACGCCCCCCAGCAAGTCTTCCAGGAATTTTTGAACGATATCTTCCTGATCTCCTTTACACGTGTGTCGATGGTCCTAACCTAACTACATTCTGGAATGTTCTCTGCTGATGTGGAACTCATCGCCTCCATTCCGCCTGGTTATTGGAGCGGTTACGTGCCAACCGACTCTAACGCTAATTGAGAAATTCCTCCTTTTCACCAGACACCAGCCTCCCCGTTTCTGGTTACGTCATCTCGACCGCGGGTTTACAGATGGTCCTGCCAAGCTGTCGCTGTCTTGCAGTGCCCCGGCCTTGTGGGCCTACGAGCTAGACAGGCGCTTCTAGGCATCCTCGTAACAATTTACCGTCAGTTTTTATCCTGCAGTTTTATCTACCGCTTGTTGCACCTATCATTGCACTTACCAAGAAGAACTCCCAATCCTAGGCATGGCCTGCCCAGAGGCCGAAAAGGGCGTTTGCTCAACTTAAGGCAGCCTTCGCCTCGGCGCCCCATCCATACCAGACGGATTCCGAGAAACCATTCTTACTGGTAGGTGACGCCTCCTCGTTCGGTGCTGGCGCAATTCTTATGCAGAGGGAATCAATGCAAGATGTTCACCTGTGCTTTCTTTCACCAAGACGTCTCACCCTTCGGAGAGATAATTAACACCATCGGAGACCCGGGAGTTGCTGGCGATCAGCTAGCTCTAAGGAGTGCGTTAACTCCCTGGAGTTGCTTCACTACCTCCATCACCATTTTCTTCCGACCACAAAAATCTTCAATACCTTCAATCGGCCCAACGCCTTCAACCCACTCAACCAGTTGTCCATGTTTCTTCTCGCGCTCCAATTTCCAGATACATTTTTCCGGCCAGCAGAGAAAGAAAATCCGTCCGATGCGCTCTCCGTTGTCTCCGATGTTTGGGTGAGGAGGGCACGCCCCAGGCATATAATTTCCCCCCCCTGAAACGCCTGAACCCCCCCCCCCCCCCCTCGGTGGCATCCGGTAGCATCTGCGTAAGGTTCCTCCAGCAAAACCTATGTCCGTCCTGCGCTCCGCAGAGAATATTGAAATGGGGACACTGTTCTCGTGTGAGCTGTCACCCAGGAGCACGCAAATCCTCCTCCTAATCTCTCATTTCTTTACTGTGGCCAACTGGCAAGGGTCATCAAGGATTTTCGTGAAGTCTTGCGTTACTTTGTGCTCGTAACAAGACTCCTCGCCACAAACCCGCGGGTTTGCTCCGCCGCTGCCATCCCTATTGCCCCTTGGACTCATCTTGGCAATGTATATCGTCACGGATCTGCCTCCCTCTTTTCGGGCAACACGGTCATCTGGGGTAGCTGGAGTCGCGGACCGTTTTTCGAAAGATGGCGCACTTCATTCCGTGCCAGGGCTACCCACTGCCCCCCATTGGCCAACCAATTCTTTCTCCCCACATCTTCCGCCTACACGGGCATTCCGCAGCAACATTGTCTCATCGGGGGGTCCAATTTGTGGTCGAGGTTCGTGGGGGGCCCTCTGCTCTCGGTTGCAGGTGAACCACGATTTCTCTATCCGCCTACCCACACCGCATACAACGGCGCCAAGTGAGAGATCAATCAGATTTCTGGGAGGCTATTTTACGACATTTGTCTCGCTCGACAGATGACTGGGCAGCTTGCTTCTTTGGGCGATTTTCCTATAACTCCTGAGTCGGAATCCACTGTAACTACCCCATTTTTCATCGTCAATGGCCAGCATCCCCGCCCTCCATTACCATTGTCTCCATCATCAGAAGTTCCGGCACGGACACTCTGCCCAAGATATTATTTCTATTGGAACAGACAACGCCATCTCTGCAGGCATGCATCCGCACGGTAAGAATGACCAAGCGGACAAGTAATAGAAACCCTCCCCAGTGTTTTTCCGCCCTGGCGACAAGTCTGGACAATCTGCCAGATATATCCGGCTGAAAGATCCCCTCGTACAAATTTGGGGCCCCCGGTACGTAGGACCATTTGAAGTTCTCACCCGCCCTCATCAACCCGGCTCCTACAAACTCCGCCCCCACCCACAATGCGTATTCCCAACTCTTTCCAGGTCTCCTTGATGAAGCAGTGGTCCGAACCGTTTTCCCAGAGGATCAAGCCACCATCATCTAAGCGGAGCCTCCAACATCTTCGCGGTCTATAGATCCAGACATGAAGACCAACCAAGGGAAGACGGTATTTCCTGATGGCGACTGGAGGGAGTTTTGGTCCAGGAGAGATCGTGGAGCCGAGGACAACATCATGAAACCGTAAACTCTGCAAAGATTTTCTCCAGGCAGGAAGAGGGGGAGGGGCTAAGGGGGGGGGTATGTTCGTCGGCGCTCCGCGATCCCCCCTGCGGGCAGCCGACGTACAGTTCTACCTCCTTCCCCGGGACGGTGCCGCGCTGCCCGGGTCTCGGGCGGGCGGGTGCACTCGCCCCCGGCGCGCCATCACTTACCCAGCCGCGCTCCTGCTCCCTGCAGTCTCCTGCTGTCCGGCCGCCGCGTCCCTTCTCCTAAGGCGCCGCCGCGGCCGGCTCTGTGAGATTTAAAAGGGGCAGTGCGCCGTTATTGGGGTATTGGCCGTCCCCCCCGCCCCCCCCGCAACTGCCTCATTTCACATGGGCGCTTCCGCCCGCTCCTTGCCGGATCTTATGCCCAACTGCCTATTGAGAAAGCGTGTTCCTATTGTCTTCGTCCTGAATG
Source organism: Phyllomedusa bahiana (assembly GCA_025379985.1). Taxonomy (NCBI): domain Eukaryota; kingdom Metazoa; phylum Chordata; class Amphibia; order Anura; family Hylidae; genus Phyllomedusa; species Phyllomedusa bahiana. The sequence continues at coordinate 9,932 of JAODAL010036287.1, forward strand.
CTAAACGTGTAACCGTACCCTGCTTCGTCTCTTGACCACGTATCTCCGCCTGCCTCCCTGACCGCCTCCTTCCCGACCACGAACCATAGGCTGCCTGTCTGACCTCCTGCCTGACCCGCGACTCCAACGAGCCCTGCCTGAGTTGACGATTTTGCAACCACGCTATAACTTCGGCTGCACCGCAAGCAAGTCACGTCAGGGGGGACGACCTGGTAGACTCATCCCGCCGCAAGCAAGTCCATCCGCTTTGCGCAGGGCTCTGGTGAATACGGTACCATACTTAAGATTTCCGTTCCCTGGCGTGGCTTACACCATCGCTTGCGGTGGTCCAGTGGATCCACTTCCGTGTCCGGAACCGTTACACTGGGTTTTATGTTAATGCTTCTTGCCAATTTTAACTGATGCATATATTTAATAGATTGTTAAGTTAGCAGTATTTCCTTTTACTTCACACCTTTCTGTTCATCCTATGCGTTATATATTGTTCCATGTTCTTTACAGGCACCCTGCCTTCCTAAAATACCGGTATCTCTTCTTAGTGTGCAGCCTTTGGATCCCGGTTGCACCTTTCTGTAACACGAGGATCGCATAATGCACGCGATGCCTCTGGGCTTACTGCGCATGTGCCGTTGTTAGGGACGCATTCGGCCCCTAGCTTAGCTTCACGGATGCATCATCCGTGACATCATCTTAGGCGCCTGTACGCGCGCTTTATCAGCCGGACACGGCTTCCGTTTGGCGTCTCTGTATACCAGCCGATGCTGGTGCGCCTATACAGGGCGAGGGACGATTCCACCTCACTTTAATCTGCTGGTGAGTTTATATGTTTATTGTGATGTTTGTCTACTCTTATCTAGGTCTTTTGGTGACCTTATGTTGTTGTGCACACTTTCCTTGTTGAATGATATCCCCATGTTCTATTTTTCTTTATACCTGTAGATGCCTGCATTTAATCCCAGGTACACTATTCTTATTCACCCTTGTGGATTTTGTAAGTACACATTCGTATGTAGTTTACCTGGTGTTGCCTCCCTCATATTATATTGTGGAATAGTTATTATCTGCTATTGTCCTTGTCTTGGTCCATTCTTCCTGCTTCATATCATCCCCTTGAGGCGACCTTTGGAGGGTCGAAACATGTTGGGACCTGCAGGGCCTTGTTAGGGCTTCATATACTAGGGTCAGGCTCCAGTCAGGACCACCCTCATCCAGGGCGATACTCCTGTATTGGTCCTGGAACCGCGGTCGGTCCCGTGCCCTCTCGTGTCTGGTCCGCTGTGGCTCCCTGTGTGGGGCTTACAGCAGCAGTCTCTGTATGCTCTGTACCTGCTCCTGCTGCTCAGCGCTACTCACCTGGTCCTGCTTCCGCGTGTGTGCACTCCCCATAGGGCGCGCCGTGCAGCCTACGGACATTTATTCAATCTCGTGCACCTGCTTCCTGCCTGGACCTCTGACCCTTTCCCTTCATAAGTAACTTCCTCCCTGCTCTCAGGGTCAGTTTCTTTGGGTGTTCATCATAGACTAGAACCTCTGCTTGCTGAAGCCCTGCCAGGTTAACCTCGTGTTCCCAGTGCTTCTGCTGATCGGTGCTTAACCCCTGCGCTGTCCAGCGCACTGTTTCTCACTGCTGTGTCCTGACGTTGGTTGTCCACCAGTTTCTACCTGCTATCCTCCTGCTGCTGATATATTTTGTCACCTGTCTGGGACCTGTCTCTGTTTACTGCTGCGCATCCGTCCTATCAGCCTCCAGTGTCCTGTCATCACAGCCCTGTCACTCGCTACCCACTGCGTATTATCATCTTGCCCGCAGTGGGCCCTCTGGATCCCCTGTACCAGGTACATTTCTGGCTTTGTGTGGCGGTCCCCCAGAAAACGTTACGAGTACAAAACTGATGATACTAAAAGGATCCCGCCGGAGGGGACTCCTAAACCTGACCTGGTAGTGGTAAACAACCCGTCATGGCACTCACCTGGAGCAACTCTTCCAGAAGGCTACAGATTAGTTTTTACCCGCACGTCTGGATGAAGTTGCGTCGCACTGGCACCCTACGCCAGCTCCCCACCTTGCTGAGGTTCCGCCACCTGCGACCATGTCCAGTCCCAGCCTGCCCCTGCCTCTGCCTGCCCGTTACGACGGAGACCCCCTTACATGTCGCGGATTCATCAACCAGTGTACCATACACTGCGGGTATTATCATCTTTGCCCGCGGTGGACCCTGGGGATCCCCTGTACAAGGACATTTCTGGCTTTGCGGCCAGAAATCGTTACATGTATTTTGTTAGGCTAGGGCTTAATAGTCCTTCCTATTCAGGGTTATGTGAGGTTATCAAGTTGAGGACCCCATCCCCTCATCTATTTATCTTATTCAATTTTGGTTTCTTACATTCTGGATGCATGAACGGTGCTTGTGTCTTTTTATTATTTGTATATATTAAAAGTTATGTTTTAATGATTAGTTTTTCCCTTTGCTTTGTGGTTTTTTGGTTTAATATGTTCTAGGGATATTATATTTCTCACTCAGTGATATTGAGAAGTATTTGGATTTGTTTCCATCCTGCCACAGCAACAGCAGCCGCACCCAGTGGCACGCCTCCCATTTCAGGCAGTCAAGGCTCCACCACCTCTGCCGAAGAGAGCGGCCTGTCTTTCCCAACATCTACCGGTCCAGATGCTACCTCTCCTCACACACTCATGGCGCCACAGGTGTTCACCGATGTGAATCTAAGAGACATAAGTATGCTCCAGTTCCTACTATCGCACAGAACTGACTGGTGCCCCTTTCCAAGGTTGGTGTACTGCAGTCCCTCCCTTTCCAAGTGGTGGACTCTGCACCATTCACATAACTGATGGCTTGTGCCGAGCCGGGGTGGAGAGGTGGACAGTCAGTGCATTGGGGGCCATAGTTACCCCATGGAGAACTCGCTCCTATAATGTGGAGAGGCTCACCTTTGTCCAGATGAATCAGGTGTGGATCAGTCAGGATTTCCACACACCAATGATTGATGCCTTCTCAAAGGAGAGTTTGCTGCTACTGCACTGCTGAATGGCTTTGGATCAAAGGGTTAAAAGCGAAGTAGCCTAGCGAGTGTTCTGAGCGTGCGAGTGAGTAGTACTTTTTTGTCTAACTGTGTCGTTTTTGCTTAAGTGTGGGACTTAATATTGGGGGACTTTAGAGTTAGGGCTTTTACAAAGGGCAGTATTATACAGATTTTTCAATATTGTATCTGTATCTTTTTTGTTAACAACCCCATGAGTTCCATGTTTTTACCAATGCGTTCGGTGCACAACTGGTGCAATGTATGCCATTCTTGAGCAACATTTCGAGGGTCCATACTGCTGTGCGAGATGTGTGCACATTGGCACATTTAAAGCCTGTATCCTGGATCTAAATGAGCAAGTGGCCAACACTGAATCCATTGCAACTTGGAAGCGAGTGTGCCGCTCCACTGAGCACTCACTCGCAGGTGTAGATGCTCTGGGGAGGTTGGAGCATGGAGTTGCAGGAACATTATGAACAAGCTGTGGTAACAGTAGAAAAAGGGTAGAGGGAAGAGTGTCAGGGAGGCAATCCTGAACTAGGCACACCCCAACAAATTTGCAAGTTTGTCGGATGAGGGGGATGTCGGCTCAAGAAATAGAATTATGCTGCAGCAAGACACTACCCTGTCTGCTCCAGTAAGATGGGAATAGGAGTGCAGGGCAGCTAGACAGGTGCTCAGTAGTTGGGGACCTCCATTATCACGGGCACAGACATCTGCCACAAAGACCAGATCGTCGAACAGTATGTTGTTTACTCTGGGGCCCCGAGTTCGACATATCGGCGGATGCTGCTGACAGACATTTGCTGGTGGGGCTGTGAGAATCCAGCTGTCATGGTGCATCATTGGAACCAATGACAAAGTTAGGAGGTAGGTGGAAGTGTCCTTAAAAATATTTCAAGGGACTTATGCAAAAGCTCAAAGGAAGGACCGCCAGGGTAATATTTTCAGAAATATTACCTGTTCCACGGGCCGCAGCAGAGAAGCAGCGGGATATTAGAGAGGTGAATAAGTGGCTCAAAAATTGGTGTAGGAAATAAAGAGGGATTTGGTTTTTTGGAGAACTGGGCTGACTTCTGTTCTTGGCTACAGAATCTATGCTAGGGACGGCGAGCACCTAAATGGTGAGGGTGCACTTTATTGGTGGGACAAAATGCTAGGAAGCTAGAGCGAATATTTAAACTAGGGACTGGTGTAGGGTAACACACATATAGCTTTCCAGGTAGCGAAGAAAAGAGAGCTGGAATAAGTAATAAATCAAGGGGTGGATTGTAGGGAGTGGGTGTAGCAATAGTTAAAAAGAATAATCTCTTAATTCTCTAAAATCTCTAAAAATCTCTAAATTGCATGCTGACCAATGCCAGGAGTCTGACCAATAAAATAAATGAACTAGATTTATTAATTGCAGAAGAAAAATATGACATAGGTGGGGATAACTGAGACAGGGCTGGACGAGAGCTTACGACTGGCAGTAAACTTACAAGGTTTACCGTCTATTTAGAAGTGACCATAAACACCGGAAGGGGGAGGTATATGTCTCTATGTAAAATCCTGTCTGAAGCCAACACTGCGGGAAAATATAGGTACAGGTAATGAACAGGTGGAATCATTATGGGTAAAAATAACAGTAATAACAGTAATATAATTCTAATAGGAGTCTGCTATAGGCCTCCAAATATAACAAAGCCTATGGAAGATATACTCCTCAGGCAAATAGATGAAGCAACTAATCAGAATGAGGTTTAGTTATTATGGGCGACATTTAACTACCCAGTACATAAATTGGGAATCTGAAACCTGTAGCTCTCACAAAGGAACCTTGTTTTTGTCTATAACCAAAGTCACCAAGCCTAGAACGCCAAAAGCTCACCCCCAACACCTGGTTTTCTCCTCCTAGATTTTCCCCTTTGCCTTTAATGGGGACCATTCCCCCTCCTGCTACACATCCTCTCCTTCCTCGGATCACGGATTGGCTCTTTCCTGGATCTCCTCGTCCCTCACTAATCGGTGCCTTTCAGCTCCTATTCTTGCTCCCCCTCCCCCCCGGCCCTCTCTTGTGGGTGCCCCCCAAGGGGTAGTCCGGGGCCCATACTCTTTCTATTAACCTTGGCTCGGTAGCTATAGTTTCCCCGGGGCTTTCAAAACCCCCCTTATGCAGATGACCCCCAATCTACATCTGGGCCCCAGATGTCCCCCTTTTCTCTCCCCACCCCTGACTGCCTGTTTCCATTTCCCCCTTCTTTCCCCCCGTCCCAAAAAACTAAACGGGGGGAAAACTGAATCATTATCTTCCCCGCCCCAAACCCCATCCCCACCCGATTCTTATCATGTTAATGGCTACACCTCTCACCAACACCACAGGTCCGCTCCCTTTGGGGATAATCTTTGCCCCTTTCCAATCTGTCCTTCAAACCACACTCCAAATCCCTCTTCCCGTCACCCCCCCCTAAAAAATATTTCCGAATCCGTTTCTTTTTCTAAATTTGAAAGACAAAAATGCTTGTCCAGCCCTCGTCATCTCCCGCCTCGACTACTGAACATCCTCTCTTTGGGCCCTCCCAAGCTAGACCCTCGTCCCTCCAAACATCCTTAACTCTGTGCCCCTGATTCCCCTTCCCCTGTACTCCCTGCCTCTCCCTCTGCCGATCCCTTCCCGGGGTCCCCTTTTTCCCAGCGAATCGTTCAAACTAGCAACTTCGTACAAGGCTTCCAAAACCTCTCCCCTTTATATCTCGGCCTTAATTTAAAATACCTCCCCTACGCAACCCCCCGCCCCTCAAGACTTTCCTCGCTTCTCTTATACTCCCACAAACCGTCCCCAAAGCTTCTCTCGTGCTTCCCCCAATTTTGGGAATCACTGCCCCAACCCCTCAACCTCCCCCTCTCTCAAGGCTTCAAAGAAAACCCGAAAACTACCCTTTTAGGGTTGTATAAAAATTAACCGGGTTGAATTAACCCCCCCACAAAAATGTCTTCCCTTTTGTCTCTTCAAACCCCCCCCTGTAGATTGTAAACCCTCGCGGGAGGGGCCTTTTTTGACCGTTGTTTAGTCACTTATTGACTTTGTAATTGTTTGACCCAAAGTTATTTATGTACCCCCTGAAAAGTACAGGCCCCGGGAAAAAAGGGCGCTCCAAAAAAAATGATAATAATAATAATAAAAATAAAAATAAATTTTTCCAAAGGGGCAGGAATTTACTGAGGAAAGGCCCCTTTTTAAATTAATATTATAAAAGACCGAAGAACAAAGGTTAGGTTGAGGGGATTAGGGGAAAATGACATAATTAATAAATTTCCATTTTTGAGGTTTTGTCATGGGGGCCACAAAAACAGAATTTTGGGAAAAAAATTTTTCCTGCTTGAGAGGCCCTAAACCGTATTAGTGGACAAGGTGTTTAAAAATAGCAAAAAAAAAATAAATGGGAGATCTTTAAAAAATCTTTGCGCCCCCTGTGAGAGGTAATACCATATGGTAAAAAAAAAATTTGAAAAAGGGAAAACCCTTGGGGGAAAAAGAGATTTAAAGAGGGAATAAAAAACAAAAAGAAAGGGTTTTTCACTAAAACAGGAGGGAGGGAAGGGACTAAAAAGTATAAGGAAAAAAAAAAAATTTGAAAAAAAATGATTAAGGCAGCAAAGCTGGGGACAGAAAGATATATTGCCATAAAAGTAAAATTAAAACCCCAAAAAAATTTTTAACTATATAAATAGTAAAAAGAAAAAAAAGAAAAGTGGGCCCTTAAAAATACTGGGGGAGAGACAAATAGAGGGTGATGAAAAAAAAGCAAAAATTTTTCTTCTCCACTTTATTTACCGAGGGATGACCTTCCTGTTGATGAGCAAAGGGAGGAGGTAAATTCCAACTTAAATGTTTTTTGTCTAAGCCAGGAAGAAGTGCAAGCTCTCCCTTAGGAAGCTTAAAATAGCCCAAATCCCCAGGTCCTGACGGTATACACCCACGTGTTCTAAGGGAGTTAAGTAATGTGATAGATAGGCCCCTATTCTTAATATTTATGGACTGTATAATAACGGGTGCCAATATTAAAAAAGGGGTCAAAAAGTGCTCCTGGAAACTATAGGACCGGTAAGTTTAACCTCTTTTGTGGGTAAATGTTTGAAGGTTTTCTAAGAGATGTATCCTGGATTATCTCACTGAAAATAATTGTATAACGCCATTCAGCAGGGGTTTTATGAAGTATTGGCCCTGTCAAACTAATCTCATCAGCTTCTATGAGGAAGTTAGTTCCAGACGGGACGGGGGGGAGCATTGAATGTCATATATTTGGTTTTTTTAAAAGCATTTGATACTTTTTCCACATAAAAGGTTGGTAAGTAAATGAAATGTTTGGGACTGGGGAAAATGTGTGCAAGTGGGTAAGCAACGGGGTCACTGATAGAAAACAAAGGGTGGTAATTAATGGTACATACTCAGACTGGATCCCTGTTACTAGTGGGGTACCAGAGGGGTCATTATTGGGCCCTATCCTCTTTAATATTTTCATAAATGATCTTATACATGGATTGCACAGTAGAATATCGATCTTTTTAGATGATACTAAGCTCTGTAAAGTAATCCACACAATAAAGGATAATTTTGTTATTACAAAAGGGGTCTGGAGGTTGGAGGCTAGGCAGAGAAGTGGCAGATGATGTTTAACACTGATAAATGCAAGGTTATGCACATGGGGAGGAAAAATCATTACATGATTACATGTTAAATTTGGGAAAAAAACTGGGTAAAAGTGACATGGAGATGGACTGGGGAATCATGGTGGACAGTAAACTTAACTGTAGCAGCCAGTGTCAGGCAGCAGCAGCCAAGGTAATAGGATCATGGGGTTTTATTAAAAGGGGCAAAAGATGCACATGAAGAGAACATTAAATTTTCCCCTTATACAGTCACCCCGGTTAGACCACACATGGAATATTGTGTACAGTTTTGGGCACCAGTGCACAGGAAAGACATTGTAGAGCTTGAACAGGTACAAAGGCGGGCCACAAAAATAATAAAAGGACTGTGTGGACTGCAATATCAAGAAAGATTAGCAAGGTTAGGGTTATTTAGTTTACAAAACAGACGGCTTTGGGGGTGACATAATAAATATGTTTAACCCCTTCCCGACATTGGACGTATGCATATGGCCTAGTGGGAAGTGACTTCCCACAAATGGACATATGCATACGTCCTGGCGATCGTGCGGGTTTGCGGGCAAGCCGCACACCATCGCGACATGGAACCAGCGATAAATTACCGCTGGCTTCATGCCGCATCACCCCCGGCCGGAGTGAGCTCCGGCTGCGGATGATTAACGATTTATTATTGCAACCTGTTAAGGTCGCGATAATAAAGTTGCAGGCAGGAAGAGTGAGCTCCCACTGCCTACAATCGGCGCAGTAATGGCGCTCTGCGCCGCTACTGGTCCGCTTACCAGGCTCTCCGGATGCTGTCTGAATGCATCCGGATAGTCTGGTGACGTCACCATACCCACAATGCAATGTGGGTATGGTGATTGGCAGTTGCCATGGCGAACTATACACAGCAGTAATGCTGTGTACAGGTCTACCATAGTAACAGCAATCTGAAGATTGCTGTTACAGATCTCTGCTGGGGAAAAGTGAAAAAATGTTAAAAAGTAAATAAAACAAAAAGTAAAAAAATAAAACACAAACACAAAAAATAAAATAAAAAACACGTACATCGCCCCTTTCCCCTTTACGAACGCCAATCGCCCCAAAAAGATCAAAAATAAATAAAGTACCCATATTTGGTATCGCCGCATGCGTAAAGACCCACCCTATAAATCTGTCACGTTAATTAACCCGTACGGTGAACGTCGTTAAAAAAAAAAAAAAAGTCACAGAATTGCTATTTTTGTTCATCCCGCAGCACATAAAATGGAATAAAAAGCGATCAAAAACTCATATAAACTCCAAAGTTGTACCAATTAAAACATCAGTTCATCCCGCAAAAAAACCCGTCTTTACGCAGCTCTGTATACTGAAAATTAAAAAAGTTAAAGGAGTTGTCTCATTACATGCTTTCAGCCTACCTCAATGTTTCTGGCAGCAAAGGATTTTTGAATTGAGGGACGTGCTTCTTGTCTGCCTCTTCTCCTCCCTCTTCCCCCCTCCCCTCAGAACACAGAAAGCTCTCCTACATAACTTCTATACAGCAGGGGGAAGGCGAGGGGGTTTGCTGCCAGAGTTAACCCTGTGTGTACCTGCCTAGATCTGCTTCACTGTCAGCTCCTCAGGAGACAGGAGAGGGCTGATCTATGAGTGTGGAGAGGTCTGTGAAGCTGTGTATTTTAATAGCAGAGCAGGGGGGATGCAAGTGTTCCTTTACCCCCTGCTTAGCATACAAATCTCCAGCATCTCAAGCAACAACAAACAAACCCTGTCAGAACAGACACAGGGCAGCTGTGAAGTGAGTTACTATAATCACGATGTGTCACTAATACAGCAGAGCATGAACTGTTCACATGCCTCCCTGATCTGTTCTATTAGTATAGTCAGAGCTCCACAGACACATCATGATTATAGTAACACACTTCACTGCTGATCAGCCTCACCTCTGCTCTCCTCAATCTGTGTAGGGAGCAGCCACACACAGGGTTAATCCAGCTACACAGACACAGAAGCCAGAGCCCTCCCCCTCCCTCCACTACAGAAGCATACTGTGTGGGAGGGGCTCTGTGCTCTGACCTGTATTCAGAGGCTGATGAGTCATCAGCACTGACAGCCAGTGAGATAAAGATCAACATGTCCTCTGCTATAGGGATTTCAGGAGCTGATGCACTCCTACTACCAGGGTTAACTGAAAATCAGTAGGACATTTGTAATGAACATATATTGCAAAGCTGCTTGTTTTTTTAAAGATCTTTTAATTAAAACCCAATCATTGTAGCGAGACAACCCCTTTAAGGCTCTCAGAATACAGCGATGCATAAACATTGTTTAACACAATAAAACACTTTTTTTTTTTTAAAGTGCTTCAAAATAAAAAAAACTATACAAATTTGGTATCGCCGTAATCGTATCGACCCACAGAGTAAAAATAACTTGTCATGGATACTGAATGGTGAGCACTGTTAAAAAATAAAACACTACTAGGATTGCAGTATTTTCTTCCCCATGCCCTCCAAAAAATAGATTTAAAACCAATCAAAAAGCCTTGTCCACACAGAAATGATACCAATAAAAATGTCAACTCCTCCCGCAAAAAACAAGCCCCTACACAACTCGGTACACAGAAAAATAAAAAAGTTATGGCTATCAGACTGCGGCGATGCAAAAACGTGTTTTCCTTTTTGAATAAAAGTGTTTTTATTGTGTAAAAGCAGTAAACCATAAAAAAATATACAAATTGGGCATTGCTGTAATTGTATCGACCTGCTGAGTAAAACTAGCATGTCATTTATACCACACGGTAACCGCTGTAAAAAAATAAAATAAAAAACTCTACCAGGAATGCTGTATTTTGTTCAAAATGCCTCACAAAAACCTTAATAAAAAGTGATCAAAGCATCATATGCACCCCATAATGGTACTAATAAAAATGTCAACTCATCCCGCAAAAAATCAAGCCTACAATCAGGTCCGTATACAGAAAAATGTTTATGTTATGGCTGTCAGAATAGGATAACAAAAAAGCGCAATTTTTTATAGACCTATTTCTATTGTGTAAAAGTAATAAAACATAAAAAACTATATAAAATTTATATAATTGCAATTGTACCAACCACCATAGGAAAGTTATCTCGTCATTTACACCGCATGGCGAACACTGTAAAAATGAAGCTCAAAAAACAATGGCGGAACTGCCTTCCCCCCCATTTTCATGGCCCAATGCTAAAAAAAACTATAGAACACCTGTGCGCCCAAAATGCACAGTACACCCCTAGATGAGATCCCTGAGGGGTGTTGAATCCAAAATGGGGCGACTTCTGGAAGGTTTCACCTGTTCTGGTACTTTTGGGGCTTTGCAAATGCGACATGGCCCCACCAAAATCTGCGTTCCAAAAGTGAAAATAACACTCCCTCCCTTATATGTCCTGACATGCGCCCAAACAGCAGTTTACACCCACATGTAGGGTATTGCCGATCTTGGAAGAAATTGCGTAACAAAATTTTGGGTGCTTTTTAACCAGGATTCCTTGTAAAAATTAAGCATTTTCAGCTAAAATCGTAGATTGTTGGAAAAAAAAATATTTTTCATTTTCACAGCCCAACGCAAAAAAAATTAGTGAAACGTCTGTGGGGTCGATATACTCACTACACCCCTGGATATATTTTTTAAGGGGTGTAGTTTCCAATATGGTGTCTTTTTATGGGTGTTTACTAAGTTTTAGCACCTTAGGGTGTCCGCAAATCTGAAATGGACCTAAATAAAATCGTAATGAAAATGAGACCCCAGAGTCCGGTAGGTGCTGCTCCTATTCGGAGGTTTGGGGTTGAGCCAAATAGTGCACTAGGGCCATATATGGGATACCTCTGAAAACGGCAGTATCTGGAGAATCAATATTAAGTTGCATTTCCCAGACCACATTTACCGTATTCTTGTGAATAATGGATAAAAATTGAAAATCTACAAAAAAAGTGAAAATTTGAAATTTCACCTCCACTTTGCTTTAATTCCTGTGAAACACCTAATGGTTTAATAAACTTCCTAAACACTGTTTTGAATACTTTAAGGGGTATAGTTTCTTAGATGAAGTCCTTTATGGGGTTACCTAAATACATAAATGTATATTGCAAATTTACTTATAATTTGAAAATTACTACTAAATTTCTAAGCCCCCTAATATCATAAAAAAAGACATTTAAAAAAAACTATGCCAACCTAATGTAGACATATGGTAGATGCTAGCTATAAACTATTTTGAGTGGAATAGCTATCTGTCTTACACGCAGAAATTTTTGAAGTTTGAAATTGGTACATTTTTCTAATTTTTCATGATACTTTGATATTTTTCACAAATAAACAAGCAATTTTTGGACCAAAATTTCTTACTATCTTAAAGCACAATGTGTCAAAAGAAAACAATCTCTGAATCGCATGGATAGGTTAAAGTGTCAAAAAGTTATTCTCACATAAAGTGACAGATGCTAAATTTCAAAAATGGGGCTCTGTCAGAGAGGCCAAAACTGGCTCCGGCTGTAAGGGGTTAAATATATTAAGGGCCAATATAGAGATCTCGCTAAAGATTTATTTATACCCAGGACTGTATCTAGAACAAGGGGGCATCATCTACGTCTTGATTAAATAAAGTTTCTAAATAAACATAGAAAGGGATTTTTTTGTGTTAGAGCAGTGAGACTGTGGAACTCTCTGCCAGAGGAAATTGTCATGGTGAATTCACTAACAGAGTTCAAGAAGGGCTTGGATGCATTTCTGGAGTGTGATAATATAACAAGTTATAGTGACTAGGATTCCGAAGAATGGTCTGGATAAATTACTAGATGTAATATAACAATTTATAGCGACTAGGATTCTGGAGAGGGTTCGTTGATCCAGGGATTTATTCTGATTGCCAGTTTGGAGTCAGGAAGGAATTTTTTCCCTAACATGAGGACAATTGGCTTCTACCTCATGGGGGTTGTTTTTTCCTTCCTCTGGACCAACACTTTAACACTTTAGCAAAATGGGCTGAACTGGATGGACGTTTTGTCTTTTTTCGGCCTGAAAAACTATGTAACTATGTAAATCAACAAATGAGTCTGAATTCTTCTGGCTACCTTCCTCAGCTACTACTCTGATGCTGCCACCCACCTAATGCCACACATTTGCTGCCAGCTGCTCCTTCTACCACATCCACAGTCTTACCAGGTTATTGCCTCCCCACTATTCACTGGGTCATTATGTAGACTTCTGATGCTGCTGCCACCTCACCACTCACGTCTCCTCATGCTGCTGCTGCTGTCACCTCCAGGCAATGTCACCATGTCACTCTCCGGCTTGATGCTGCTGCTGCCACCACCCCTTTATTATGTCACCTAGCTGCCGCCACTTCAAAATTATGTCCTTTTGCCACTCTCCAGCCTGATTAACTCATTGCCAGAGATAGCAATATCCCAACAGACTGAACAGGATGGATTTGAGATATGTGTAAGGGAGAAATACGCACATCGGATTTGACACAGAGTTCCCCACAATAAGTGAAAAATCCTTCCTTCAAACACAGTGAGAGGAGTGAATACCAAAAAGTTCTATTTTGGTCTCATCTGACCACATGACCTTCCCCCATGCCTCCTCTGGATCATCCAGATTGGCAAGCTTCAAACGGGCCTGGACATGTGCTGGCGTGAGCAGGAGTACCTTGTGTGCCCTTCAGGATTTTAATCCATGACGGCATAGAGTGTTACTAACGGTAATCTTTGAGAGTGTGGTACCAGCTCTATTTAGGTCATTGGCTAGGTCCTCTTTTGTAGTTCTGGACTGATTACTGACCTTCCTCAGAATCATCCTTACCCCATGAGGCGAGATCTTGCATGGGGAAGACTGACAGTCAATTTGTGTTTCTTCATTTTTCTAATAATTGCACCAACAGTTGTTGCCTTCTCAAGCTGCTTGCCTATTGTCCTGTAGCCCATCCCAGCCTCATGCAGGTCTACAATTTTGTTTTTGGTGTCCTTAGACAGTTCTTTGGTGTTGGACATAGTTGAGAGGTTGGAGTGTGGACATATGGATTTTATACAAGTAACAAGTTTAAACAAGTGCAATTAAAACAGGTAACAAGTGTAGAGTGGAAGGGCTTCTCTTAAAGAAAAGCTAACAAGACTGTGAGACCCAGAATTCTTGCTGGTTGGTGTTGTTATAATCTTCATATTAGTCTTCATCAATGATGAAGTGTATACCGTTCTATAGCCCTTATAACAAAGCTATAGAATGTGTCCACTTTTCACCACCACCAGGTAAAATTCCAGGACAGACAACCTCGATTCTTTTCCAGAGATGAAGCCTTTATTTCAGATTTTCAGGCCCAACACACACAGCAATAATGACAGCTCTTTTCCAGAAAGTTATGGATGAATGTACCTTAATACCAAGATGTTACCTCCATTCATCCATACATCCATCCCTCCATCCATCTCTGCATTATATTACCTTTTAACAATCTTTCAACATTTCTTATACAATTTCTTCCCTATTGGGTAACATGGAAAATTGCCTGATTGGCTAATGTAAAACTAATCAAAAGGATTAGTTTACATTTGTTTGTTGTAAACAATCCTTCTCCCTGAAATACAAAGGCCTTGTGAAGTCTTGTAAAGTGCGGAGACTAGTAGTCTGGCATTATACAAAAGCCCCACTAGAGTGTTAATGACAGTTATGTTTGTATTTCAGTTAGGAAGGAATATCTTGTTGTTCCCCAATCTACATATAGTATTCAAAACAGGACTAGCACACAAAGTGTAAACATTGCAGATGAAAAGCCTGATCTCATTTACAAGGCCTACCAAACTGAAGAAGCCTACTCATGTTAGCTTATGTGGGATATACAGAAAATATATTATATTATATAATAATATATATTTAAATATATAATTATATATATATATATATATATATATATATATATATATATATATATATATATATATATATATATATATATATATATTCCTACAGTTGGTAGAAAATCAAATACTTTATTTGCAAAAAATGCAAGTTAGTTATTAAAAATCATGCAATGTGATTTTTTGGATTTTTTTTAAGATTCTCTCATAGTTGTAGTGTACCCACAATAAAAATTACAGACCTCTCCATTCTTTGTAAGTGGAAAAACTTGCAAGATTGCTGTTTATCAAATACTTATTTTTCTCCACTATATACAAGGTCTAAAAAATGTACGAGCCACATCACAGCATGTCATCACTGTATAGTGACTAATTCTAGCATAATTATACTGACCAATCTAGTATACCAAGTACAATATTACCAATAACAACAATATACAATGACCAAATAATACTGTCACCATACATTAACTATTGCTACTATACTGTAACTGAAAAACTGACCAAATCAGAAAGACCAATAACTACAAACAAGGATCAAATAAACTGCTACACCATGACCACGTCACCAACATAAAGTGACTGTACAATACAGTTACTAAAAATAAACCATTATACTAAGACCAATAGTACTGCCATGCAGAGATTATATGGTGGTAGATACCAGTTGTAGATTACAGTTCAGTTACATTCAGTATGTCACAAGTGAAGTCTTTTCTAATGTCTTTCTCTTTCCCTTTTTTTCTCCATCTGGGCCAGACCACCATGATGACTTCCAGCCACAATTCATCCCTGCAGAATTTGCCACATAAACATGTTAGACTTATCTTCCTACAAACTCCCCATCCACACTGCCCCAAATGGTAATAATAGCCTGCTTCTGGCTGACGCATTACTAGTACCCCCAAACACTAATAATGCCCCTTGATGTTTATAAGGCTCCAATATGTGCTACCAGTAGGTAAATAGGTAGATCCCCAATATAGTAGGCAGGTACAGGCCCCATATAGTAGGTTGCCCCACAAATTATGCAGGCACATAGTTAAACCATCCTTTTAGGCAGGTAGGCCCTCCAAAATTAGTGAGGCGGATAAGTAGACAGACTCTTCCTATTAACTAGGTATGTAAGACCTCATAAGTAGATAGGTATGTAAGACCTCCTATGAGAGATAATCCCCTACCTAATGGTAGTGTCAGGGAATTGTGGTTAAAGAGACAATATCAACTACACACAAGAACATGGTCTGGGAATAAGATCCCACGGCCAAACTCCAGTATGTCAGGAAAAATGGGAACCACACAAAGGACGGGTCTCTAGGTCACAACTCGCTTCAGACACACACTCATTCCTCAAAACCTCCTGCATGACTTGGGGGTGACCAGGGTATAAAACTTTACAGCTCACACTTGGCCCTCACTCAGCCTACACATTGACCACATATACTCCTTAAATGGGCCATAACGCCAGAAACACACAAAGGAAAGGAAAATGAAAGAACTCTACACTACAGGTACGCTGCATGAGTTATGCAGGGTTCATTAGGGCAACGTGGCAAAACTATTAAAGCTATAGGCTTTAAAATAAAGCTTTAGGGCGACATGTATGATCGGGAGTTGCGCCTGTTTTCTGGCGAAAACTACGCCTCACCGATCCGAATCCCCTGTCGGACGCAGTGATGCGGTGTTAGACGCAACCTTCGCCACTTTCGGATGCGCCTAACATGAATGGGCGTGCAATGGGCGTGGTGTGGGCGTTCTGGGGCGGGATGCACCACATTCGAATACTCCGAGGCATGCATGATCACGGGTCGGCAAAGTGCGGTGCATAGCAGCGCTCGACAGCTCCGACAGGCAGACCTAGTTGAAGCTGGTCTAAATGAGCCGGAGGAGGCGAAGTGAAGCGAGAACGTAAAATTAGAGGAAAAATATATAAGATCGCAAAAGAAATAAATCTCAGCTCTGTGAGGCATGGAGTATGAATCAAAAAAATAGTTTTTATTAGGTGTAAAACATTATCTGAAAAAGAGCTCAAACCTTCTAAAAAAAATACATAAATAAAATCAGTAACCAAAAATCAGTAACGGCGCAACATCAGGAATTGGAATATTGAAAATTGCCGGGAAATACATTAATTCAAATTCTGTAAGCGCTTCTCATTGGTCGGCATAAACCAGCCAATCAGAATAGGAGTGACAGTGACCCATTATAACCTATGGAGTAGTATTGACCAATCAAATGAAAAGGCGGGACAGTTCAAAATACAGTAAAAAATGAAGAAAAGAGCTGATTGGTTGAACTAGCGGGGGCCTGGCTATCCCAGCCAACCAGAGCGCGAGCTACTTTGTCCCATTGTAGTCTATGGAGAGATCGGGGCAATGAAATCTCAGCTCCGTGCGGCATGAAGTATTAGTAAATAAATAGTTTTTCTTAAGTGTAAAACATTCTCTGTAAAAGAGCTAAAACCTTCTATAAACATACAGAAATAAAATCACTAACAACGTGTTTGTCGCCGTCACCGGCGCAACATCAGGAATTGCGATATAGAGAATTGCCGGGAAATACAATAATTCAAATTCTTTAAGCTTCTCATTGGTCGGCAAAAAACAACCAATCAGAATAGGAGCGACAGTTAACCATTATAACCTATGGAGGAGTATTGACCAATCAAATGCAAAGGCGGGACAGTTCAAAATACAGTAAAAAGGGCAGAAAAGAGCTGATTGGTTGAGACCAGGCGGCAGATATGAATCCACCAATCATATGTAGTACGTCTATTTGAGTGGAGCAAGAAGGGCGCGATAGAAGGGCACCCTAAAAGTTATTACTGTCTATGGGAAATATTCTAGTGCTGTGATTAGTTGGGGGGAAGAGGGGCTCGTCCTGCTTAGCCAATCAGCGGGTGAGCTACTTATCTCATAGAGTTCTATGGGAAAAGAAATGCAGAGCGATCTCTGTTTGTGATTGGCTAAGTTAAAAGAGGCGCAATTATTTGGGCCAATGGGAGAGCAAGCGAGCAAGGTTTGAGCTCTTTTTTCAGATAATATTTTACACCTAATAAAAAGGTTTTTTTTTTCATTCATACTCCATGCCTCACGGAGCTGAGAGCTGAGATTTATTTCTTTAGCGATCTTATATATTTTCCCTTCAATTTTAAATGATCCACTTTTTCAACACATTTAATCACTTTTAGACATCTTTGATTTTTCACTTTATTTATTCATTTATTTGAAAGACAACTCTTTTTGCTATTCACTAACATGTTTAATGATTTTTCGCTGTTTTCCAGCCTGTCTCGAATCGGAATACATGTTAGGCACAGTCCCTTCTGCGCCTAAGTCCCGCACTGCGCCTCACACACTGGCGAGGCGCAGGGAACTTTTCACCGCATGTATGAGCGCACCTCCTCAGGCGGCGAATCTTAGGCGCAGTCCCTTCTGCGCCTAAGTCCCACACTGCCCCTCACACACTGGCGAGGCGTGGTGGACTTTACACCGCATCTATGAGCGCACCTCCGGCGCCGACATACATGAGGCGCAGCTTTCACGTTTGAGCGCTCGAAAACGAGCGCTCCGACAGCCGAGATTTATACATGTCGCCCTTAGTGCTTACTTACAAAAATTACAAAATAAAAGACAAACATAAACAGAACAACTTAAATAACAGTATATAAACAAAAAGGGATAAAATTAAAAATATAGATTTTGTACAGCTTTGGGCCCCCGTCACAGAAAAGACATTGTAGAGCTTGAACAGGTACAAAGGCGGGCAACAAAATAATAAAAGGCCTGGGGGGGACTGAAATACCGAAGATTAGCAAGTTTAGGGTTTTTATTTTAGAGAAAAGATGCTTGGGGGGGGAATAATAAATATTTTTTTAAATATATTAAAGGTCAATATAGAGATCTCTCCAAGATTTATTTTACCCAGGATGTATCTAGAAAAAGGGGGCCCCTCTGTCTTGAGGACAAAAGTTTCTACAAAAATAGAAAGGGATTCTTTACTGTTAGGCATGAAACTGTGGAACTCTCTGCCAAGGAAATTGTCATGGGAATTAAATAACAATTTCAAAAAGGGTTTTGGTGAATTTTGGGGCATAATAATAAAAAAAGTATAATGTATGATTCTGGGTAGGGTTTTTATCAGGATTATTGTTTGCCAGATTGGAGTGGGAAGGGGGAATTTTTTTCCCTAAAATGGGGAAAATTTGATCCTGCCCATTGGGGTTTTTTTGTTTTCCTTTTGAAAAACATTTAGCACAACGGGTGAAGGGGATGGGTTGTCTTTTCTGGGCCCTTAAAACTAGAACATCTAGTTACATGTGTCAGCTACTACAATTTTGATGAGGTTAGTCTGGTTTTATTATCCTTTTCCAACCCCTTTCCCCTATTAGCATTATGTAACCCGGGAAAGCTGCTAAAATGACTTTTGGGAAATGTGCATGCCAAATACTCTCTTTCGGATACCTGATGAAGAACAATAAATAATAACTTTTATTTATAAGCGCCAACATTTTCCGCAGCACTTTAAAAATTTCAGGGTAAAACTAATACATTACACTTTAAAAAGTACTTAAATGGACAAAAGGGTGGGGGCCTGCTCTGAGAGCTTACAACTTTTAGGGTTAGGGGTTGAAACAAAACGGTAAGAAGTGCAATTTTTACAAGGGTCCAGCAGGTTTCCAAAAATGGGGGGAGGGTTTACATAAAAAAAGGATAAACCTGCCACCCTGACAGTACATCTATATAAGAAAAGTCCCTGTGAGTGCCAATGTAGGGAGGTAGATGTGGGGATAGCGTTAGGGACTTGGTGGGGCCAGCTGAGAAGATGGTTTCCAGGCCTCTTAAAATGTGGGGTTTTGGAAAGTCCCTGATCGCCTGTTAGCATGTTCCGAAAAATCGGTGCCAACTGTAAAAATTTTGAAGACGGGCATGGGAGATTCGGATGATTATGAAACCCTGATATCAGAGCGAAGGAGAGAGAGGGTCGGTGGTAGAGACGAGGGAGGGATGTAGGGGGGTGCGTTGTGGGGTTAAATGGGGGAGGAGGTTTTTACTGTATCCTGTACTGAATGGGCAACCATCGGGGACTGACCGGAGGCATTAGTATAGCGGTGGAAAGAAAGAGCCTGTGCTGCTTCAGGACAGATTTAAAAGGGGAGAGTTTGCAAGAGGGAGACGTTAGAAAGGAGTTACAGAGTAAAGAAGAAAAAGAATAAGACCCACAAGAAGGTGATTTTTTCCACAGTGAGAAACGGATGGATTTGGAGATGTTCTTGGGGTGCAGGGACAGGAGGGGCAAGGGATTGGATTTTTGGGTGAAGGTCAGATCGAATCTATATAACCCCAGATAGGGGTCTGCGCTAGGAGAAAGGGTTTTGGGTCCCCACATACAGAAAGGAAAATAGCAGGGGGTTGGTTATGATGGCAAAAAGACAAAAATTTAGTTTTATGGGTTTATTTTCAGATGGAGAGGGACATTTGTAGAGCAGGGGACAGCAGCACTGGGTTTTGTAGGACAGTATGATGATGCACGGGAGGAGGTTATAATTAGGTGTCATCGCAAAAAAATGGACTGGAACCCAAAATTTGCTGATGGTTTGTCCAAGGGGGGCTATGTACAAGAAAAGAGGAGAGGACCTAAAACTGACCCCCTGGGGACTCCAACAAAAGGGTGAGAAGAGGGGGTAGCCAATAAAAAAAAAAAAATTAAATAAATAAAATGATAAAAAAATAAAAATAATAAAATTTAAACCCAATAACATAAAACAGATTATCCCAAACCGAATATTTGTAAACCAGACAATGAAACAATCTAAAAAATGTATTTCCTATAAAGCAGAAATGATATGGACACAAATATTATATTTTAACAAAAAAGCAAAACAGAGTAAAAAAATTTGTCCTCAGAGGTTCATTTTCCTTACAGGTAGGTAGATAGGAGATTAGAAAGGAAGGATCCCGTTAGGCAGTGTCATAGTCCATGCTGTGGTCCCCCAGCCAGAGGGGACTGCCCCTATTCGGCCCTTTCCCCTTGCTGCCTTCCTGTGTGTACTCATCTGTCCTGGCTCCTGCTCGCCAAGATTTAAAGAGACGCACATAATTCCCCACCAATGATTTTGCCCCTGGGCTAAGGAACTTCCTTCTGTTTTTTGGGGTCAGTTTGTTGATGTTCTCATATTGATACTGACCTCTATTTGCTGTCCGTTACCTGTACCTGTTACCTGCATTTATTGATGTCCTGGTTCTAGTGTTCCTGTACTGCTGTTATGCCAGCCTGTAACTTGTACTACTGTTACCTGCCACTATGTCAGTCTGTTACCTGTACTGCTGTTACCTGCAGGAATGCCATTCTGCATTACCCACCCAAAATTTGACCGCCTGAAAGGGGCGTTTTTTAGGCAGTTTTATCCGGGCACAAGACCGGATAAAACTGTGTGCCCCGAACCCTTTGTTTGGGGGGTTCCGGCCGTGTGTGGGCCTGGAGTGCGACGATCTATTAAAAAGTATGGCTCTTGGACAATACTACACAAAGTTCCAAAACAGGCAGGGGGGGAATGCTGGGTACCCGGGATTAGGAGGGAGGAGGTTTCCCCCCTGCTCATGTGTTTGAGTCAGGAAGTGAACCATGTCCGGTAGTGGAGGTTCACACCCGCTGTGCTGTTATCCGCCCCGTCCCTGGCCTCTTTGCAATTTCCCGAAGGTTAGTGGGAGTTCCCCCACTGGAAAAAGACCAGTACTATATGTTTAATAAGGGTGAAACATTTCTTCATGAATTGGGAATGAAAGGGGGTTTGTTGTCTGATTATGTGGTAATACTATGTGTGTGTATGTAAGTTGTTGTTGTGTTTTGTATGTGTGTGTGTTGTAGAAGGGACAGGTGGAGTTGCCAGGGAAGGGTATTTTTCCCCTAGGGTACTCTTTATGTGGCTTAGGAAGCGTATGGACCCATGGTGTCACCCAGAGCCTGGGCTCGGGAAGGAACCAACGTTTTTTTTTTTGGTCGTGGGCACGATGTTGCTGAAAGGGTTTGTATAGCGGCTCCCGTCCCTTTGTTGGGTCGGCTTTTCCCGGAGTGGCCCCTCCCCCGCCCGGTGAAACTCATATAGGCTATAAAGCTTTGGGGCCTAAAAGGGTTGTTTGTCTTCCGTGGACCTCTGCTGCAAAGAGGGGAAACCCCCCTGGGACCCCTCTAACGGGCAAAGACAGAGGGAAACTTGTTTAGGTAGTGCTACCCCAAAAAGGGATTTTGTTTGTGTTTTGGCCTGAATTTAAAACTCTAAGTTTGGTTTTCTCCCAAAAAAACCCCCGGGAGCGCCGGGGGCTTGGACTTTTACATTGGTTATTGTCACGGTTGTTTAAACCAAAATGCCTCCGTTCGTAATGCTAAGCCCCCCCAGGGGTATAATGTATTGTTATTTAAAGGGGTATGTTTGTGGAATGTCTTTTTTATGTGTGTAACATGTTGTATGAGTTGTTGTATGTATTTGTCTGTTGCTGTTGTTTTACGTTTGTTTAATTTTTTGTGGAAGTTATGGTTATACCTTACAAAGTTTGGGGGCACCCGGGGCAATTTTTTTGTTTTCCTGAATATATACTTTTTTTATCAAATGAGTTGCAAAATGAAAAGAAAAAAAGTTTTTAAATTGCCCAAAGGTTAGAAAAAAATGATTTTTTTTTTAAATAATAATTTTCTCTTCAAACTTTCTTTCGTCAAAGAATCTCCCCTTTTTGGGAATTACAGTTGCAACCTTTTTGGGTTTAGCTGTTAATTTGCTGAGGTAATCTGGAGAAATTTCACCCCATGCTTCCAGGATCTCCTCCCACAAGTTTGGATTGGCTTGATGGGCACTTTTTGCATACCACAACAACTCAATGGGGTTGAGATCTGGTGACTGCGCTGGCCCCTCCTTACGATAGAATACCATGCCGCTTCTTCCCCAAATAGTTCTTACATAATTTGGGGGGTTGCTTTGGGTCATTGTCCTGTTGCAGGATGAAATTGGGTCAATCAAGCGCTGTCCACAGGGTAAGGAATAGGGTTCAAAAAAGGGGTGATAGCCTTCCTTATTAAAAAACCCCTTTTTCCTTGTCAAATTTCCCACTTTACCAGCATCAAAACAACCCAGACCACCATTACCTCCAACCCGCTTGACAGAGGCGTCAACCTTTTCCAGCATCTTTCAGTAGTTTTGACGTCTTACAAATGTTTTTTCTGTGAATCCCAAACATCTCAAACTTGGTTCGTCCGTCAAACACTTTTTTCCAATCTTCCTCGTCCATTTCTGTGTCTTTAGCCCCCATTTTTTTTCCTTTTATTAACCGTCTCCGTTATGTTTTTCTTTTCCCCTCTGCCCTGAAGGTAGCATCCCGGGGGTTCCCCTTCACATAGACATTGACACGGTTTTGGGGGTCTTTTAATGAAACGCCGTTGGGGGACCTGTGAGGGTCGATTTTCAAAATAGAGACTCTAATGTATTGTTTGTTGCCAGTTGTGCAGGGGGGCCCTCCCACTTTCTTTCTCTTGGTTTTTGAGCCCGTTTATGCTCTCCTCTGAATGGAATGTACACACCCTTGTGGAAATCTTTTTTTCTGACAATTTCTGCATGGAACAGCCCCTCTCCCACAAAGATAGACGTTTTAGCTTCAATGAAAAATTCTTTTCTGGCAATTTTGCGAGTTTAATTTCTTTATTTTCATTAGCCAATGAACAATAATATGGGTGTAACAAAAATAAAGAAAAATTAATTCATTGAATTCATATTTATTTGTTTATTTTCGTTAGCCCCATATTATTGTTCATTTTATATACATATCTGTACAACTTAATGAGTGTTATCATTTGATTTCGGCCATGTACAGTTTTATTATAGATTGCATTAGAAAGCCCATAAGAGCGTCGCTCGCTCTCCCATTGGTCCCATTTCTTTTCCCCATAGAACTCTATGAGAAGGTAGCTCACCCGCTGATTGACTAAGCTGGACGAGCCCCTCTTCCCCCAACCAATCACAGTACTAGAATATTTCCCATAGACAGTAATAACTTTTAGGGCATCCTTCTATCGCGCCCTTTTTTCTCCACTCAAAATAGACACACTATATATGATTGGTGGATTCATATCTGCCACCTGGGCTCAACCAATTAGCTCTTTTCTGGCTTTTTTACTGTATTTTGAACTGTCCCGCCTTTTCATTTGATTGGTCAATAATTCTCCATAGCTTATAATGGGTCACTGTCGCTCCTATTCTGATTGGTTGGTTTCTGTCGACCAATGAGAAGCGCTTACAGAATTTGAATTACTGTATTTCCCGGCAATTCTCTATCGCAATTCCTGATATAGCGTCGGTCTCGGCGACAAACGCGTTGTTAGTGATTTGATTGACTTATTTTTATAGAAGGTTTTAGCTCTTTTTCAGATAATATTTTACACCTAATAAAAACGATTTTTTTAATCATACTACATGCCGCACGGCGCTGAGAGCCGAGATTTCATTGCCCCAATCTGGCCATAGACTACAATGGGAGAAAGTAGCTCGCGCTCTGATTGGCCGAGATAGCCAAGCTCCCGCTAGCTCAACCAATCAGCTCTTTTCTGGCTTTTTTACTGTAATTTTAACTGTCCCGCCTTTTCATTTGATTGGTCCATACTTCTCCATAGGTTATAATGGGTCAATGTTGCTCCTATTCTGATTGGCTGGTTTATGCCGAGAAGCACTTACATAATTTGAATTACTGTATTTCCCGGCAATTTCGAATATCCCAATTCCTGATATTGTGCCGGTCTCGGCAACAAACGCGTTGTTAGGAATTGTATTTATGTTTGTTTATAGAAGGTTTTAGCTCCTTTACAGAGAATGTTTTACACTTAATAAAAACGATTTATTTACTAATACTCCATGCCTCACGGCGCTGAGATTTCAGTGCTCCGAACTGTCCATAGACTACAGTGGGAGAAAGTAGCTTGCGCTCTGATTGGTTGGGATAGCCAAGCCCCCGCTAGCTCAACCAATCAGCTCTTTTCTGCATTTTAACTGTATTTTGAACTGTCCCGCCTTGGAATTTGATTGGTCAATACTTCTCCATAGGTTAGAATGGGTCCCTGTTGCTCCTATTCTGATTGGCCAGGATTGCCAAGCCCTCGCTAGCTCAACCAATCAGCTCTTTTCTGCATTTTTACTGTATTTTGAACTGTTCCGCCTTGGAATTTGATTGATCAATTCTTCTCCATAGGTTAGAATGGGTCCCTGTCGCTCCTATTCGGATTGGCCAGGATTGCCAAGCCCCTGCTAGCTCAACCAATCAGCTCTTTTCTGCATTTTTACTGTATTTTGAACTGTTCCGCCTTGGAATTTGATTGATCAATTCTTCTCCATAGGTTAGAATGGGTCCCTGTCACTCCTATTCTGATTGGCCAGGATTCCAAGCCCCCCTAGCTCAACTAATCACTCTTTTCGCATTTTTACGTTTTTTTTGAACTGTCCCGCCTTTAAATTTTGGGGGGTTTTCAATATTTTCCCATGGGTTTTTAAAAAATTGGGTCACTGTGGGGCTCCAAATTTAAATTGGCTGGTTTCGGGCCAACCAATGAGAAGAGCTTACGGGAAATTTGAATTAGGTATTTCCCAAAATTTTCCAATATCCAAATTCCTCACACACGGGCGGGGCCCCGGGGTTTTTGTACTTTTCAGCCTTTGAAATGTCGCACTCCCTGGGGCCCGGCGAACCCTTAGGCCCCAGTCCCGCACGCGCCAAAGTCCCGCACCTGCGCCTCACACATGGCGGGGCGGCAGACTTTAACCGCTTTGTATGAGGGGGCACCCCCCGGGGTTGCCGACATCCTTTGAGGGGCAGCTTTCATTTGACCTTTCAAAAAAAAGTGTGCCCCGACGGGGAAAGCTTATACATGTCGCCCTAAGGGTGTTTCACAGGGGCATAAAGGGGCAGGGTGCATTTCAAGGGTATTTGGGCTTCAATGGGCCCGGGACATGTGCTTTGAAATTACGGAAAATTCAAGCTCTCATAGAAAACCCTATGAATTATGTCCGTTTTCCCATGGCGTACAATAGGGAATTGTTTTTGTAAATGGGGTTTAGAAAAGTGACAGGCCCTTTTCCCTTTGGGGGGCTGGGGCTTACACGCGTTATAGTGGAAGTGACGTAATGTGACGCTGGCCACACTGACGCTGGTTTTTCTCTGTAAAAACACATGCCGAGGTTCATGGGGCATGAAAAATGCAGTGTGAACGCAGCCCTACTGATCAAAACCTAACACAAAGGGCCCGGGCCCCAGATGTTTTGGGACCTAGCAACGTCCCTGGCCCCGTGGGCCCATCCCCCCCTGTCTATTCCCATTATCCTCGGTCCGGCACTTTAGCTGTCAGCGCGAGTAGCCACACCAGGGGTAGCAACCTGAGGGCTTCCTGCAGCTAAGTCTGTCCAGCCTTGCGGCTTACCCAAGGGGGTCCCCAAAAGACCCGGCTTCCCCCTGTTTAAAAGGTATTTTCCCCCTTTTTGGTTTGATAACCAACCATTAGGGAGGGTTTTTCCCCCTTAGGGGAAAATAGGGAAAAAACCATAATCGTTTTGTCTTACAACAAGGGGTTTTTTTTTTTTTAAAAATTTTTTAAATTTTAAATAAAAAATTGAAAATTCTTTATTTTAGATTAATGGACTTTTGCAGAATATCAGATAGGAAATCCCCCATTAGTAAGGGCCCCCCCAAAGGGGGTAGGCCCTCCACAAAGGGAACTAGACAATTACCACCAATAATAACCCGGGGTTTGTGCAAAAAGGAGTTTAAACCCCCTAACATGAAAGCAGGGCAACCCACAAAAACAATAAATTTTGAAAATTCAGTTCAGCCGAACAGCTGACTTCCGGTTCCGGCAGTTCTCAGTGGAACGCATGATGCGCCCCCTGGGTTTTTTATGCCCTTTGGGGGGCATGACGTAATTTTTGGTTTTCCCCAGTTACTGGTTTTGGGGTTTTATAAAAATTATTTTGATTAAACCTTTTGGGTAGTTTTTACTCATTATATGTTTATTTAGAAAGGTTTTCATGACAACATCATTCATGTAGGTGTTTTTTTTAGTGTATTTTTCATATGGATTACATTTTTTTTAAATACATGTGGGCCCCCCTTTTTCCTGTCATTTGGGTTTTTTATTTTTTGGCCTCCCGTGTAACCCCCTTAAAAAGTTTTTCAGGAAAAAGGCGTTGGGGGGGCACGGGGGTTTAGTGTCACGGTTAATCATTTCCCCTTTTATTGGAACCCCTTCACGGGGGATAGTAGTTAAAATGGGCCCTGGAAAATTTTTTTTAAAATTTTTTTCTTTTTGGGATTTCTATCCATGAAGTTGGGGGGTTTGAATTAATGTTTTCTTTTATATATTTTTAGTGTCCCTAACCTCCTGCTTGTTTGATTACATTTTTTTTATCTGGGTGGTGTTTTTTTTTTATTACAACTTTGTTTGTGTTGTATATTGTATTTTTGATTAATAAAGTTTTGTACATTTTTATATGGGTTTCCCCCTTTTTATTTGGGGTTTGTCTGTGGTAACTAGTAAGTGGGGCCCCCTAGAGTTGGATCGGAGGTCACCTGGTAGTTAGTAATGTAAGGCCCCCATATGGTAGTTAGGAACAGAGCCCCCATAGTTAGGTAAGTAGATTTCCCGGTAGTTAAGTAGGTAGGGCCAAGGGTAGTTAAGTAGGTGTGGTTTCTGGTAGTCAGGGTTCCCAGTAGGTAGATACAGCCCCCATAGTTAGGTAGATAAGTAGGGGGCCCCGAAAAATTGGGGGTGGGTCCGTATTGGGGCTGGGTCCCTGGTATTTGGGAATGGTTCCGGATTTGGTCCCTTTCAGTGATAGGGCTCGTTTTGAGGCAGTCCCCCGGTATAAAGGGAGGTAGGTCCCCCCCGTTGATGAGTAGAACCACCCAAATTTTAAATTGTAGGCCCTCGGTTGTTAGAGCCCCTGGCAGGTAGGTAGGTAGGGCCCCAGGTAGACAGATCGGGAGTTGCACAAAGCACATTTTAAAGGGGCAGGAGAAGACGTACAACAAATTGCAAGCAATTTAGAAGGGTGTCTATGGGAGGCAGAAGAGGAGGTGGGATTAGCAGTAAAGGAAGGTGGACCAGGGTTAGGAGAGATGTCGCCTGCAGCAAGAAGCAGGAGAAAGAAAAGTGACAGTAGATGGTTCAGTGATGTATATGAGCGGCGTTTGTGCGGCACCATGAAATTGGGCGGTTTGGGAAAGCTGAAGAAGGTAAGCAATGTGAGGGATTTGTGCATGGGTGAGGGGGATGTGAGAGTAGCTGATGTGGACAGGATTCTCTGGGGGCAAGACTGGTCGGTAGGATAGGAGGCAAATGGCTGCCTGATAAACTGCAACAGCGAGCATGGTGAAAAGGTGTAGTTTAAAAAGACTGGCTACTCAGAAGAAAGGTGATATTTTCTGGCTCCCTTTTGCCCACTTCTGTTGCAATTCTGTCATCATTCATCACTTCAAAAAGCTGTCACTTAAAAAACTGGCACAAAAAATGCTGGCACTGATCAGACCTTATGGCTCCAATATATAGTGTGTAGATCTGGCTGATTTAATCAGTGATACCAGGAGACAAAAATGGGTATGGTTACAATGAGACAGCAGAGAGGAAATACTTCAAAGGTATATGGTGTATATCCTTTGCTAAACACAGAAACAGGGGGTAATTATTGGGAATAGAGCTGGGGGTTCAATGTAGTTTACACATACCATAAAACATAGGACAGGACAATGAAATATAACAGAAGCTATGACGAGATGCTAGGAATTGTAGTACAGCAGAGAGACCTACCTGTGAAGAAAACAAAAGCGATCAGATGAGAGCAGAGACAGTGATGAGTGTTCTATCAAATTCATAATTCATCACTTAAAAAGCTGTCACTTAAAAAAACTGGCACAAAAAAATGCTGACACTGGCAAACCAAGGCCTGATCAGACCTTATGGTGCCAAAATATATAGTGTGTGAATCTGGCTGATTTAATCAGTGATACCAGGTGACAAAAATTAAAGAATGGAATCAAAAAGGGGGTAATTATTGGGAAAAGAGAGGGGGTTCATAGTAGTTTACACATACCATAAAATATAGGACAGGACAATAAAATATAACAGAAGCTATGATGAGATGCTGGCAACTATAGTACAGAAGAGAGACATACCATAATACATAGGACAGGACAATGAAATGTAACAGAAGCTATCATGAGATGCTGGCAAATGTAGTACAGCAGATAGACATACTATAAGGCTATGTTCACACGGCTTAATTGCGGGACGGAATTTCGCCCCGCAATTACGCCGTGTGGACGGGGGCGGGGCGGGAGCGGGGGAGTAAGCAGGGGGCCGGCACTTCGCCGGCCCATTGACTATCACTGCTAGCGGCGCGTATACGCCGCTAGAAAGTGACATGTCAATTATCTCCCCGCCCGGCGGATTCGCCGGGCGGGGAGAGGAGACGTAATCCATAATGAATGGGCCGTTTTCGGCCCGTAATTGGCGCACTTCGGCGCGTAATTACGGACCGCAATTCGGCCCATTTTAAGCCGTGTGAACATGGCCTAAAGCTTACAACAGGACAATGAAATATAACAGAAGCTATGATGAGATGCTGGCAATTGTAGTACAGAAGAGAGACATACCATAAAAGATAGGACAATGAAATATAACAGAGGCTATGATGAGATGCTGGTAACTGTAGTAGAGAAGAGAGACATACCATAATACATAGGACAGGACAATGAAATGTAACAGAAGCTATCATGAGATGCTGGCAATTGTAGTACAGCAGATAGACATACTATAAAGCTTACAACAGGACAATGAAATATAACAGAAGCTATCATGAGATGCTGGCAACTGTAGTACAGCAGAGAGACATACCATAAAACATAGGACAGGACAATGAAATATAACAGAAATGTTAATGAATACAGCAGAGAGACATGCCTGTGAAGAAAAATAAAAGCGATCAGATGGGAGCAGAGACAATGATTAGTGTTCTATCAAATTCTGTAATAATTTATAACTTCAAAAAGCTGTCACTTAAACTGGCACAAAAAAAAATGCTGGCACTGACAGACCAGCGGCTATGTTTATATTTTGGTTCAGGAATTTTTTAAAGTAAAAAAGTTAGAAAACTTTAATGGTTAGGATTGCAGTTAACTGTATAGCAGGGCGTTAGGCATACATGCCAACTCTCCCGTTTTTGGCGGGGGGGGTCCCGCGTTTTGGGGTCCCCCCCTGCCCTCCCGGGGGGGGTGGCATTCCTCCGCGCCTCAGGGGGCGGGGGTCCTTTAAAATTACCGCGGCGCGGGTAGCGCTGGTGCGTATCTTGGGGCCGGGGGACCGCTCCTACAGGGGGGTGAAGCGGCCGCGCGGCCGTCACCCGCCCGGGGTTTCTACTGTGGGGGAGGGGGCGGAGGGACGCTCCCTCCTCCCCCCTCTCCCTGTATGGCGGCGCCGGTGTGTGCGCCGAAATTTTACAGGTCAACGGCGCAGGGGGAATAAACGCGGGTGCAGGGGAGTGACGCGCGGCTGCTCCCCTTTCCCCCTGCGCCCCCTGGGAGCGGCGGGAGTGGGGGCCCCGTGCAGGGGCTGGTAAGGTGAGTGGTTTTATTATTTTATTTTATTAGCTTTAGGGGGGCACTGTCTGGTACAATGGGGGGGTCTACCTGGCCTAACAGGGGAGGGAAACCCTACCGGGCAAAAAGGGGGGGCACCCCTGGCAACCGGGAGGGGGAATCCCGGGAAAAACCAGAGGGGGCATCTCCCTGGCAACAGGGGGGGGCATTACCTGGCAACAGAGGGGGGCTTTCTACCTGGCAAACAGATGGGGGCATTTTCCTTTGGAAACCCAGATGGGGCTCTACCGGGAAAAAAAAGGGGGGGCACACCTGGTAACGTTTGGGGGCCCCTACCTGGCACGAGGGGCCCCTACCTGGCAACAGAGGGGCCCCAACCGGGAAAACCGGGGGGGGCAACCGGGCAAAAAAGGGGGCCCTACCTGGCTAACAGATGGGGGCACTACCGGGGCAAAAGGGGGGACATTTTCCCGGGCCCAACAGGGGGGAAATCCCTGGCAAAAAGATGGGGGCATTTAACCGGGCAAAACAGATGGGGGGAAATCCCTGGCTAACAATGGGGGTACTACCTGGCAAACAGATGGGGGTCTCCCTGGCAAAAGAGGGGGCCACTACCTGGAAAACAGGGGGGGAAACATCTATCCGGGGAAACAGAGGGGACATCAACCCTTTGGCAAAAAAAGGGGGCAACTACATGGCAAAAAAAGAGGGGGGCCCCTACCTGGCTGACAATGGGGGCCCCTCCCTTGGCTAACAATGGGGGGGCCCCTACCTGGTTTAAAAATTGGGGGGCACCTATGGCTAACAATGGGGGGCCCCTTTTCCCCGGGCCCCCTAAAAAAAAGGGGGGCTTTCTCCCTGGCTACTTTTTTGGGGTTTTCTCCCCTGGGCTACAGGGGGGGGCATTTTACTTTGGCTACAAGGGGGCTTCTACCAGTGTAAGGGGCACCCCTGGTTATGGGGGGTTTACTACCGGGGGCTAAAAGGGGCTTACCGGGGCTTTCTTCCAAAGCCGTTATGCAGTTAGGTGGAGTGGGTGTGGCTTTTTTGAAGGGGCGTAACATACCAACAAGATGGGGTGTCCATGCAAAAATTTTTGGGCCGGGGGACTACTTCCCTGCTTTTTCATTTTTGAAAGTTGGGGAACTATGGGTTAGGTTAGTGGATGTTTTGGTTAGATGACTTAAATATTTTAAAAGCTACATTTAAAAATACATTAAATTTTTAAAAGCTGTTTCTTCTACTGTTGTATTATCTGAAAACTTGTAATAAATTTCTGTTATAAAAAACGTTATATCCTTTCACGTGTAGAAACACAACCCCATACAAAATTTTTTTTTTTTTTTACAATACAAAATGTTAGGGTTTTGGGGTAATGCAAATGGAAAACCCCCCAACTATTCCAGCCAAAAAACTACATTCCAAAAGGGCCCAAAAAGGGGTTTTTTCCCCTTTTAAGGGCCTGCCCCCAAATAGAACTTTATGGCAAATAAACAGGGATGGCTGTACCTTTAAAAAAAATCCCTTTTATTTTGAGTAATGCCATGCGCCTTGTAAGGTCAATATAATCACTACACCCCTAGATGAAAGAGGGATGCAGTTTCCAAAAAGTGGTCTTTTAAGGGGTATTTTTTAGATTGGGCCCCTTAAACCCCCTTGCCGCATCTGAAAGTACTGGTGGTAGTCCCTTGGTTTTCGGGGAATGGCTAGTAAGGGATCCCCGGGGCATTCCCCCTAATAGGCAGGGGGAGGGGCCCGGGCTAAAGCAGCTG
>JAODAL010036288.1:0-41879 GCA_025379985.1 Phyllomedusa bahiana
AATTTTTTTATCTGCAGTGACAGAGGACCATGATGGGTTCCCCTGTCCCTCCAAGTTATGCTAATATTTTTATGGCTTACATTGAAGAAACCTATATCATCCACAGCCAGTACAGTCTCTATATGAAACAATGAGTCTGGGCTGTGAATGATAAATTTGTATTGTGGACAGGTACAGAACAATGATTTTTGTTAATTCATTAATAATATTCATCTGTTATGGAGTTTTTACTTTTAGTTGAATTTAGCCCTAAATTTTGAACATTTTTGTACATGTAATTGTTGAAAGAAATGATCATATCACCAAATATTTCAGGAATAATGTTAGTAATGCTGTTACTTTTCAATAACTTTACTGTGTCCACTTGAGCAAATTTGTCATGTTGGACAAGGGGTTGTCTCACTACAAGGATTGCATTTTATATTAAAGATCTTGCAAAAACAAGTCACTGTGCAATATGTGCCCATTAGCAGTGTCCTACCTATTCCTAGATATCCCCTCTTGTATGGGTTGCATCAGCTCCTCAGGTCGCTATAGCTACAGACCTGTTCCATCCCTCTTGATAGGCTGACAGTGCTGGTCGCGATAGCTACAGACCTAGTGTCCTCAGCAGCTTATCACTGCAGGCCAGTAGAAGCCAGTAAAACCAGTATACACGCCCCTGAATTAAAAAATGAAACCAAAAAAAAAGGACTGGGGTAAGATGAATCGATGTAGTGAGACAACCCCTTTAAGTAAACATGCACTCTTCTCCACTAGATACTCTGAGGGATCTTGGTGCAGTGAGCTGACTGCCTCTGAAGCTGCTAAAATTATTCAAAATTATCTGTACTAAACTACTACCCCCAACAACTATACAAGCTATTACTGGAAAAACGTTCAATGAAACTGTTTTTGATTATGTATTTATGATTTGTGTCCTGTTGTAGTCACAAGAATGATACTTGGAAATCCATTGTTTTTTTCATCATATTTTGAAGGTGTCGAGTTTAGCTTAATTTTTTCCACATTAAAGGGGATGTATTGCTTCTTCAGTTCGTGCGTTTCATTGTGCTCTCAGCTTCTTAGCTCTACAAATCCAGGGGCGTTTCTTCCCCTCCCAGCTGGGTGTTTCTTAACTGAAGGGGGATGACATAATCCCCCCCTTCACTGTTCATGCTCGCTCCCGAGTCTACCCCCCTCCCCCTGAGTCCACATGTCACTGTGTCGTTCTCCCAATGCAGTCTTATTTTGTAAGTATGTTTACATACCACAGGCTTGCAGTCTAGACAATCTTCTATGTACTCAGAGCACTGATCTCTTCTCCTCTCACAGCTGGAGGTTTGTTACAATTGAATTCAGTCTTCTATGAACTCCTCCAGAGCAGCACAGATCTGTCTCCCTTCTATGTTTACACGCAGGAGCATTTAGGCATCGAGGCACAATTCTGCTGTTTTCTGATTGTAGAAGCCCAGCAGTATTGTGTTTCTTCTGGTTGTGCAGAGTGAAATTGCTGTCGGTGCCTTACTTTGAGTGAGAGAGGCAGCCTAATGCTCCGTCTATGTTTACATTAGGCACCGATGCACAATTCTGCTGTTTTCTGATTGTAGAAGCAGGTGCAGTGCCTCTGTGCTTCTGCTGGCTGTGCAGAGTGAAATTGTGTCAGTCCTTTACTTTGAGTGAGAGAGGCAGGAATGCTCGCTCCCGTGAATATGACCGAGGGCCAAACAGAATGTAAATTAGTAGAGCCGTCAGCCAATGAAATGAAAGGAGGAGGAATCTGACCGGCACTGGGGAACAGTGTTTACAGAAACAGAAGATAAGGGACACTGTGAAAACAGGACAGCTTTGCTAATGACATCAAATTGCAAAGTTGCTTGTTTTTACTGTCCACTTATTCTGAAGACCATTTAATGAAATGATACAACCTCTATAAGGGCAGCATGTATCAAATTTGGCGTGTTAACGCCAAATTTCATGCGCATAATAATTGCATAGAATTCACCTGATTTATGAACCCGCTCTACAGCGGGGAATAAATCAGGTGTATTCTAACACTTGTACGACAGTTCTGGCTCAGGTAAACCACTTTGAAAGTAGTATACCTGTTCCAGCTGTAATGCGCCTAGAAATGCCATAGCGAAGCTATAAATCTATAGCCTTGCTACGGTTCTAGTGTGCCCTGCCTCCCGCACGCCCCCAGAGATCGGGCGCATTACGAAGTGCAGCGGGTGCTATGTAATGCGCCCAATAATGGCATGTGGCACATTTAAAAATGTAGCGAACGGGGCTGAGCCTGATATCGAGCTGAAAAGACCCCAAATATCTGGCACAGCCCCGTTCATACATGTCACCCTAAGTGGCTACAATGGGTTTAGATGGGGTCAATCTTTGTACGGTCATGTTCATTCTTTCATATTCTGGGCCTGGAAGAAGGCAGCTAAAAGGAATCAATAAGTTATTATTCAGTTGTTTATGGATTCAGCACAAGTAAAATTTGTGTGGTCTGGTAACAAGGATTCAAAGTGGAAAAAATTAAAGCATTTTTAAATGATTAAAGTTTATCCAAAGATCCTGTTGTTCTGATTCTCCATGTTGAGGGGAATGATGTGGGTAAAATCAAGAAATTAGAGCTCATTTTTTAAATAAAAGGGATCTATCATTTATTACATGTGTCTCTCCTAATTTATTTATATTTTTTCTAAGAATGTTCTTCTTCTTACGTGGAAGAATTCTAATTTCAACCTTTCAGACATAAATTTGGGACTGAATTTAGTAGTGGAAAAAAATGGTGGGTAATCACATCAGATTACATTTTCAATGCTTTGTGGGCTTAAGTTTATGGATGGACAAAGTCATGAAGTGATAAAAAACCTGGTGTATTATTCATTTATGTTAAACTGTATTAATAAAATAGAGTAGTTGGATGTAAGTTGATGTTTATTTGTTTGTAGCCCCTTAATAAATACTAGCAACCAACTTACCTTCTGACTTCAAATAGTTTATTAGTCTTTATTCATTATTTAGTTTAGTTATTGTTATTTATGTA
The DNA here is from genome assembly GCA_025379985.1 of Phyllomedusa bahiana. Taxonomy (NCBI): domain Eukaryota; kingdom Metazoa; phylum Chordata; class Amphibia; order Anura; family Hylidae; genus Phyllomedusa; species Phyllomedusa bahiana. The sequence continues at coordinate 3,029 of JAODAL010036288.1, forward strand.
AGTATGAGTAGAGATTATATTTCTCAGAGCATGGGCAAGGTAAAGCTTTCCAACACACATCAGTACAAGTTTCCATGCACCTTCACCTGTATCACACCAAATGTTGGCTACTTTAATGGGTTGTACCACAATACAAATGATATTCCATGGAATAGATACATGTAATCATCAAAAATATACATTTGAAAAAGTTGAGATAAAGGTCTATAGGTATAGGTATTGTAATGAGTTAAGTGTTAAATTAAGCTTTGCTTAATCTTTATGGCAGGCAATTGTTTATATGTATGCCCAGCCTTTAATAACAGCTAGTGTAATTTCACCATATCTGAGATTGAATAAAAAAATATCCACATTTTATTTAATGAACCTGGATTCATGGAGAGGAAATAGAACTCATTTCTGGCAAACTCAACATAGAAAGACAACAATGTATTTTATTACTAAAGAAATATCATTAACTTTACTTTTTTTGTTGTCATCTATAGTGAATGACATTAGTGATGGGATTCACTATTATTATGATGTCACAAAGTATTAGACCTAAACATTGAAGGTTTTTGATATGGGGACTAAAATATCTCCCAGCTTTGTTTGTGTGGTGTCCAAATTATAAATGAACTCAAAAGTGTATGTACATACACAGTCGAAAGAACGATAGCCTTCCTCCTTTATTGAGAATTTGGTAAGAGTTTTTTTAAGCTTTCAGTGGTTGGAGCATTGTTATGTAAAACAGATAGTATATCTTTATTGGACAATACAATATAATCATCATTTAAGCAACTGCTTCTCATTATTATTCATTTATTATAACAATCGCCTCATTAATAATCAATAATAATAATTTTTTATTGGCCAACTCATTAGTACTAAAAACACACCTCTAATCATTCTTAAGCTCTGGTTAGTATGTGTTAGTATGTATGACCTAATCATTTTGAGATATCTAAAGGTCAGTGGTTCTGCCGCGCATGACAGAATAACAAGGCTTGTGGTTTTATCTGTAACCTACTTCTTCTAAAACTCTAACACTCGGCATTAGGATATGTACTTCACAAGCTCATAACGAAGTAAGAATGTTGATACTTACAAGGAGACAACATCTGAGTTCCTCCAACAACAATACAAGGACACAGAAGCTTCATGGAAAAATACTAGTCATTAGAAAAAAACTGCAAACTTAAACCTTTATGGAACTATAGAATTTATGAAAGAATTGATATCTATATCACCTTCTAGACATGGTTTACAGGGGTCTATCCTGTTCTTCAGGCGCTAAAATACATATGGTATAAATAGGAGTTACTGAGGCAGGACTATCCCTAAACCCTTAACGCCAAAGCCTATTTTTTCACATTTTTTTTTCCCTCCTCGCCTTCCCAGAGCCATAACTTTTTTTATTTTTTCATCTATATGAGGGCTTTTATTTTGCAGGACAAGATGTACTTTCTAATGGTGTTATTCATATTACCATATAATATACTGGGAAACTGCAAAATTGCAAAAAAAAGTACTTGCTTGCGGGTGTTTTGCTTTTTTGACGTTCAACCTTTGGTAAAAATAGTGTATTATCTGTATTCTACAGGTTGATACGCATCCAACATACCAGATATGTATGGTTTCGTTATGTTTTGGTATCGTAAAAACATTCCAAACACTTTCTATTGCTGAAATTTGTGGCGACATTTTCTGCGACTAATAACTTTTTTGTACTAACACCTATGGACGGGAGTGAGGCGGCATTTTTTGTGGGCTGAATTGTACTTTATATTGCTAGAAGATTGTAAGACATGCGACTTTTTAAATTAAATTTATTCCAAATTTTATGGGACGTAAAATGAACAAAAAAAAGCGTGTAGCTATTTCTTATTTTTACTTATTAAGAAAGCTTGATTAAGGGAATGCCACAAACAATAAACTTATATAACAGATCAAATGATATAAAAGCATCACAGAGTCACAGATAAAACAATCAATTATGATGGTTTTCTTATAATGTCAAGGCATTAGCATAGTATTGTCTGATACAAGAAAAAGTAATCCAACAGTCTGAACAGAGTCCTTCTAAAAAAGAAATGGAGAATAAAAAACTAAATTAAACAGAAGACAAAGAAAAGAGAAACACATACTATGTCATCAGCAAAATATTCTATAGTCAGCAAGAATCATCTGCATATTCAGCACTTTAGAAAAAAGAGGAAAGGAGGCAATAAGGGAAGGAGACTAAAAGGATCTGTCCGATGACAACATCATTGTCCCAGAGGGGTGGGCCCTGCAGAAAGGAATAATCACAATAATTACACTAATTTAGTGTATTCTGATGAGCTTGTAAATTCAATCCACAATCTCCACATTCAACCATAGTGCTCTCTCATCTTTAAACTATCTAGCCTCAACTCCTCCATACGCTGGAGAAAAAATATCTCCTTGAACCAGTCAGATAGGGAAGGATGGAAAGTAGATCTACAGAGCCTCAGTATTAGAACCCTGGCAGCTATGAGCATGAACACAATGATATTCCCTTTCAGGTAGGGGTCGCAAGCGGGATCATGGATAGGAGCAATATTGACAGGTCATGCTGTAGCTGTATACCTGTAACTAGTTTTATTATAACGAGTACCTTACTCCAAAAGGTATGGATGATCGTGCAACCTCACCATATATGCCCCACGAACCCATCAGCTTGGTAACATCTCTAACAGCTCGGAGACACAGAGGGGAATAGCCTATGGAGCAAGGTAGGTACTCTATACCAGCATGAGATCATTTTAAAATTTAACTCCTGGAGGCGGAAGGAAACCAATGATTTAAATGCTAACCTGTAAGATTTCTCCCAGTCCTCCCTTGAAATGGATCTCTAAGTGTCACGTTCCCAGCTCGCCTGAAAAGTGGGGGAAACCTGGTAGACTCCTGAATAATCATTCAATATATTTGAGAGATGAGATGGGTTGGGGGGGTGTTATTGGTACAGATGATCTCAAAGGGAGTCAAAGCCCTGTGTAGATCCATCTTTGTGCTGTTTGCCTTATATAAATATTGAATCTGCATCATTTGCAGCCACCCAAGTGATGAACTCCCTATCATCTCAACAATTTCTTACCAGAGCTTCAGGGAAGAGTGAGTAATGAGATCATGGAATATTAAGGGCTTTAAGCCAGTTCTAGAGCCCTTATGGACCCTCAGCATAGCCAGCAAAGGATTACCGTATATTGGCGTCAGAGGACCATCTGAGCGGAATAGGCCCGATCGCCTTCCGCAGGCCCTCCAGATGAGAAGCATAGTATGTGTAACTCATGGTAGGAGTGCAAGTTTAGACATGGGGAATAAATCAACTGCGGTCCAGGGCAGGGCCGTTAAAGGCACTTCACTCAGAGATGCCTCCAGGCCGACCCAGAGTTTAGAGTGCCTATTATGAAAAATATACCACCACTCAACAATAAAATGAGCAGAAAGATAGAATTCTCCTTGACCACTACACCAAAATAATTCCAAAAGGAGGAGATATAGTCATAAAATATAACTTTTATTAATCACATATTTTAAAATTCCATTGATCTGATTGAGAGGTTTGTGGAACATTTATAGTACATATCAGCAAACCAGGTACCCAGTATATATTTTTCTGATTCCTGATATTTGTATAGACGTATTTTTTTTAATCTAGCACATTTTGGTCCCTTTTTGGTCTGTTTCTATATATACACTCACCGCCCACTTTATTAGGTACACCATGCTAGTAACGGGTTGGACCCCCTTTTGCCTTCAGAACTGCCTCAATTCTTCGTGGCATAGATTCCACAAGGTGTTTTCAACGATGCTCAATTGGGACCAAGGGGCCCAAAGAGTGCCAAGAAAATATTCCCCACACCATGACACCACCAACCACCAGCCTGAACCTTGATACAAGGCAGGGTGGATCCATGCTTTCATGTGTTACGCCAAATTCTGACCCTACCCATCCGAATGTCGCAGCAGAAATCGAGACTCATCAGACCAGGGAACATTTTTCCAATCTTCTACTGTCCCAAAATTTTGAATTTAGCCTTGGGCCCCAAAATTGGGAAAAACCGGCCCCAGTTTCCCTTTTTTTTAGCTGAAAGGAGTGGCACCCGGGTTGGGCTTCTGCTGCTGAAAAACCCATGCCCCAAAGTTCGCCGTACTTTTGCTTCAGAATGCCCCTTTCTGCCTACCCCTTTTGTTAAAGGGGGGGCTATTTTAGTCCTTTTTCCTTTTAACAGCCCCGAACCAGGGCTGCCCATTCCCTTTGAAACCCCGGGGATCAACAACATTTCCCCCCACCCGGGGTGCCGCTCACTGGATGTTTTTTTTTTCGGACCATTTTTCTGTAAACCCTAGAGTGGTTTTTGGGGTGAAAAAACCCAATCAGCAGTTTCTGAAATACTCCCAACCCGCCCTTCTGGGACCAAAAAACCATGCCACGTTCAAGGCAATCAAATTTACCTTTCTTTCCCCCTAATGAGGGTCGGTTTTAAAATGCAGGGGATTGTTCTTTACCATTCTACATGCCTAAAAGCACTATTGCCGGGGCCCTTTGATTGCTGATTAGGGAAATTAAGGTTAAAAGACAGTTGGGCAGGTGTACCCAAAAAGTGGCCGGGGGAGTGTAAGTATTCCTTAAATTTTTCCCCCAAAGCGAACCAATTTTTAGAGGGGCGAAACATGTTGGGGTTGGGGCCATAAAAGGTTTTTATAGGGCCATTGGAAAAAGGGGGCCACTGGAAGGAAAAACCCCCTCGGGGCGATACTCCCGTTGGTAGGGCAGGGGGAATAAACCTGTAAGGGCCCCATAGGTATTTTAAATTTTTTTTGGTTGGTTCCCAATTTTTTTTGATATTGGGGATGCTGTACCCTTTTTAGAATTTTTAAAATATGTGATTAATAAAAGTTAAAATTTTATGAAATATATTCCCCTCCTTTTGGAATTTTTTTGCCTATTAAAGAAACCATCTTTCAACCCTTGGGCCATACAAGCTGCTAAATAGTAGGTCCCCTTTCATCTGGGAAACAGTCCCCCTCCTTTTTTTGGGCGACAAGCGTGTCTTTTGCTATTCCGGGCTTTTTGTTGGCCAAAATAAAGGCAAATAAAATGTTGGGAAGAAAAATCAAAAACCCCCGGAGGGACTGTCTTTGGGAAACAGGTAAAAAGGAAAAGGGGGAGGACGTTCATCTTGACAATGTTAATACGACCTATCCAAGAAAAGTCCTTCCTGTCCCAACGTGATAGATCAGATGAAAGAGCAATTAGTAGTGGAGAAAAGTTCAGCTCAAAAATATGTGCAAGTCCCGACAGGATGTTTAGTTTCCCCCTTTTTTTTAAAAATTTTTTGCGCCCAAGCAAAAGGGAATGACCATTTTTAAAAAAGTTTAAAACGCTCTTTTTCAGGGTTTAAACCTTGGGGCCCCACTTTTTTTGAGGTTTTAAATTTAAAAATTTTCCCCAAAGATCCCCAAAATTTTATAACCCGTCATCAGGGCCGGTTTAAAAATTTGAAGGGGGGGAGAATATAACAAAAATCATCTCCAAAAAGCCAAAACCCCTTATAGTGTACTTTTTAAAACTGATTCCCCCTTAATCAGGGTTGTTCCCCAATACCTTTCAAAGGGTTCCAGAAAACTTTTCGAAATAGGGAGAGGACACTAATCCTGGGGCATTCCCCAAAAGTTTAGGGGCACAGACATGAGCCCTTTCAATATCGTGCAAAGGACCCACTATACGCTGCAACATCACCGGGCCAATGGGCCCCCCCTTTCAGGGGTGGGTTTAGAAATCCCATTTTACCTTTCAAATGCTTTTTCAGCATTCAAAGATAGCAGCTTACAGGGCACTCCGCCCATTCTGGCCTTGTGGATGAATGGAAAGGTTTTGAGGGTGTTGTCCCTTGCTTCTCTGGTCGGAACAAAGCCCACCTGGTCCAGGGCAAACAGTCCCCAACATCCGTTGAATTTTTTACTATCAATTTTTCAAAAGTTTTACGTTGGTATTGGCAGAATAGGCCATAGCCGAGAGAGAAGGGATCCTTTCCCTCCTTCAGAATTACTGTGATGTAAGCAACTAAGAAAGCATGTGAAAAAGGGTTGAGGGAAGAGGCTATATTGAAAGATGCCAGGAGTGGTTCCGTCAGGTCATTAGCCAATATTTTAAAGAACTTGGCTGTGTACCTATCGGGTCCTGGGCTCTTCCCCACAGGCAAAGCTGCAATAGCCGATTTTAGCTCCTTCGTGGAGAACGGCCTCTCCAGATCTTGAAGTCTATCAGGAGAGATCCTAGGGTTTGCGGGTAACAGAAACTCTAAGAAAATTGCCTTTGATCCCTTCAAAAATGGATTTTAGGTGATTTTTTAAATATGATAGAACAGGGGCAGGGGCCCCGGAATATCAGGCGATTTTTGCACTGTTGCCGCTTCTTTTTTAAACCCCCGGGAAAAAATAGTGAAGCCCTCTTGTCTCTTAAGGCCGGGAAGCATTTGCTGGTTTTGCTCCACTGTAAAAGTGTTAGCACAAATCGGTTTGTACCTTTTGTGTTTATGGTCAAGTATATGAAATTCAGTGGGTTTGTCAGAGCCCAGGTCTTCTTTCCCGCCCCTTTAGGGAAACGCCCCCAAGCTGTAGCCTACCCCAAATATCTTTTTTCCCCAGTGGTTCCCCTTTTTAATCGGGACCCCTGTTTAATGAGAACTTCCCCCAAAAACTTTTTTTATTCCCCTTTTAGGTGGGGGGGTGTGGGTCAAAGGGTTTTTCACGGAAAAAATTCTTATGGTCTGCAGCAGGACTGTGAGACATTAGGAATCATTTAATAAAGTTTCATTAAGCTTCCACATAAATGGTTTACACTTTTCCCGTGGGGGAAAAGCGAGAACAAAGGGTTGGGGCTTGGTCCGAGAGGAGAATGTTGCCTATCTCAGTTTTTATCACCTCCGTCAAAAGTGAATGTTGGAGGAAAACATAATCAATTCTGCTATAGTCTTAGGTGGGGGGATAGATTTATCCAATGATGGGGTTCCCAATAAGCCCCACATCGCACAGCTTTCAGTGTGGATAACCTTTGATTTTTTCAGTTTGCCCAAACAGGGGAGTTTGTTTTCCGTTGAAATATTTAACGCTGGGTGTAAAAATAAGTTAAAAAACCCCGCAAAAAAACGTGACCTTGTTAGAAAGCGTTCAGCTCATCCAGGGTCTAGGCGAGAAGGGAGACTTGGCCCTGGTTAGGTCCATAAATGTAAGCTATGGTGTACTGAGTGCCCCAAATGCTGCACCTGACAAAGCGGTATCTCGCCTCTTCATCCACCTTCACTTCAAGGATTTCATGTTGGAGAGATTTATGGAAAAATATCGCAACCCCTTTGGTTTTGGCCAGTGGGTTACTGGAATGGCACCAGGAGGGGTAGTACCTGTCTCGCAGCATGGGGACACGTTCTTTCAGGAAGTGCGTCTCTTGCAGACACAAAATATGTGTCCTATATTTGTGCATGTTATAAAAAATGCGGGACCTCTTCTACGGAATATTAAAACCCTTAACATTAAGGGAAGTTATTTTTATGCTATCCATGACCTATTGGCCACAGACAGACCCAATCAGTGTCAAATGCCCTCCTTATCGTGCCAGAGAAATTAATGGCATGTGTAACATGGAACATAGGCATCAAAGTGCCTGAGAACTGTACAAGCAAAAACGTATCTAATGTTTGCAGCAAACAAGCTGCGAAAGCTAAGCCCAGAATGCTTAGTCGCCTACCTATGTGGGGGTCATAACTGGCAACAATGGCTTTTCTAGAAACGACCATGGCAAAAAAGAGCAGAAACCATTTCAAGGTCGAACCTACTTCAGAGCCGAAAGCCAATAGTTTCGAAAATTAGAGTAAAGTGTAAAATCAGATGTCATGTGCGAGGAGGGGAGAGGAGGATGAGACAAAGAAGAAAAAAAAAAGAGGGGGGGGGCTGGGAGGGTAGAGGGGTGGAATTCTCCAAGATGTTCCCCTTCCCTCACCCCACGACACATTGTATTACAAAATGGCAGAGCATGGGGACCATACGAATCTCAGTGTCCTCCGTCCCACCAGGGCCATCTGCCAGGTAAGACAGTGGGCCCAAGTAGTAAGCGATATTTGTTTGGCACTTAGCGGAGATCCAGATGTCCTATATCCCAAGCCCCAGGGTCTCACTCAGGAGGAGTCCCAAAGAAATTCTCAGCATTTGGAACACTCGTCAGATATCGCCGGAGTCTCTGTGGCTTGGGTGTTCCAGTGGATCCAAGTCTCTTAGGAGCAATTCTCGTCGCTTGGGGTCACTGGTCCTGGGAAACCGCAGCGAGGGCGTCCCAATCAGGCAGCGATTTATCCGGTAGATTCAGTGCAGTTAAGAAGACCGGTAGGTCCGCCAGCTTGCGGAACACGACCAGGTCCTCCACATTTCTGACCTGGAGAGCAAAGGGATACCCCCAGTGGTATGGGATATTGCATTGCTTCAGAACCAACAGGAGTGGTTTGAGTGCAACTCACATTCGTAACATACATCTGGAGAGGTCCGGAAAAATAGAGATTGAGGCGCCTTCGAACCGGAGATCAGGAGTAGCTCTGGCCCACTTCATAATCTCCTCTTTTATTGTATAATAATGAACATGGTAAATCACATCTCTCGGTCGCTGTGGGTCTGGTTTCTGTGGGCGCAATGCCCGATGAGCACGGTCAAGTTCGATATGATTGTTTTCTGGCTTATTCAAAAGCGAATTAAAGAGCCTATTAGGAGCTGAAGCTAAATCCTATGTCTTGACTGTTTCCGGTAGACCTCGAATCCTAATATTAGTTCACCTATTCCTGTTTTCGAGGTCATTCATTTGGTCGGCCAGGGTTACGTTTCTAAGCTTTCAACGCGCTGCTGTAAGGCGGATACATCAGATCTGACCATATGGAGATCTTTGCGCCAGGCCACTTTAAGGTCTGCAGACAGCGCCGCAATGTCACTTTTGGTAGGTAATAATGATAGGAGAGCTTGCAGCTCAGGGTGGCCTTGTAGTGCTTTTAATGCGGCTTCCTTGGGGATCACAGGCGAAACAGACTGATCTTTTGTGGCAGAGGTGTGGGCCAGGGCTAGTTGGTGTTGCTCTGACCGTGGGGCTCTCTCCAGCGTACAGGGATCGAACCAAGCATCCTCCACAGCATGATCTCTACGGGGCGGCATTGGAGCAGAGGGGGTGCAAGACATAGGGGGGCTCAGCTGGAGGTTATCCATTGGATCCACAACTGACTCCATAGTGGCTTTAGCAGGAGTATTGGAGGCCGAGCAGCACCTGGTGTCTTTAGTGGACCATGCTGAAAAGATCCCAGATCCTTGTCGGGGGGCGCAAGTCCCCCAATGAGGTGTCAGAGCAGCTTGCCGGTGAAAATCAGAGCTGGGAGACAAGCCTTGTGTGTGTGGTTTCATCACCACAGTCCAGCAGCCTGGGTATAACCAGGGGGGAGGATTGTGTCTCCTCCTGCATCAGGTGCCTTGCACTGGGGGTGGGTTGTGGCAATGGTGTCTGCAGGCTTCCTAGGCCCGTACTGTCCCATTTAGGTGACAGGGAGGAAAATGCTACCGTTGTTGCAGGGGCCTCGACACTCCCTGTATTCCCCGATACCTGCTGCGCCTGGCCCGGGTCTTTCCTTGGCGCTGTAGGTGTCGCAGGGTGTGACACAGACACTCGGCGCCACTCCCGCCTCTCTCTTGGGTGCCGCTGTGAAGGCGGTGAAGATGGTGGCTTCCCACCTGGCACCACAGCCGTCGCTCCACCTCCTCTCTTCTTCGCCATCTTCTGCTGCCGGTTGCTGGGATCGGAGGTCTGCGGGCGCGTTCTCCTCGTCTGCTCCTCGCTCGTAGCCGCTGGCAGTTTGTGCGCCGAGGTGCTTGGGGCTACAGGTGGGTCTTCTTCCGGTCCTCTGGCCAGGGAAGATGGCACCAGGGAAGAGGAAGAGCTCGGCGGCTCCGACATAAGTTCCGCGAGCGGAACAAAGTAATTCAGGATCAGAGTCTCAATTAGCAGGGTGGTCAGGGATGCCCCTGTCTTCTTTCGGTGCCGTTTAGGTCCCATGTTGAGGCGCTTTTCTTTAAAATTAACACGGGTCTGAGCGGAGCTCGCTTAAGATGTGACCAGCCATCAGCGTGCCCGTGGCGCCATTTCTCATTGATTTAGATGCCGCAGCCATATTTGCTGCTGTATCTAAGGGGTTAAACAGCACAGAATGCCGCCGGCGCCCTCCCATGCTGTAACCCCCAAGTGTTAGCTGCAATTAACTGTGATCCTGCTACAAAACCCCTTAGCGGCACGTTGACGAACTCATATGTCCTATGTCGGTAAGGGATTAATTGTTTCTGATGAATATATTACATAATTATTCATACTTGTTACTATGCATAATTATTATCTTACAATGGATAATACACATCAATAGAACTCTCCATTGACATGTCTGTAAATAATATTTGAATAGAGATGACATTGTAGTATGTATTATACAGGCCTGTGTATCGGCTGCTGCAGAATAACATCATAAACACCATAGACTGCAAACCTTCATTCTGAAACGAATGACAAACTTTATTTAAATTCTTTGTTAATAGACAGGAATCTCCTCATTACTCTACAAATATTTGGAATAACTCATCACCTGCTATAGATTATTAGCAATATTCAGAATCCCCTTTTTTGTCAAGCTCAAGTCTCCTGCTCATTGCCATGATGACATCATAAGGGGTGAGCTCTAGACACATTGCCATTATGACATCATCAGTGATGTCACACGGTATATAAAGGCTGAACCGCTGACTGAGGTCTTTGTAGTGAAGTGAAGGAGAATAGAGCAAGATGCTTGGTGGGTAAAGTAACATAATAGTAGTTTACTTTGTATATTTGATTGCAAAACTAGGATTTCAGTAGCAAATGACATCTGAGGGTAATGTACATCCACATTTTTATTATTTTCTGTAGCACAAGTTGAGTTTGGCCTAGAAGATGCAGATTTTACTGATAAGTTATTATGTGATTACAATGATTCATCTTCTTCAAACTCATCTGGGTTTAATGTATCAGGATTTAGCACTGGTGCACAGGATAGCAAGGATGTAATTACCACTAGGTACCTGAGAGCAGGTGGATAATGCTGCAGAGTTTAGGGGGTGAAAAAAAAGTGAAAAGTAAATTTTTTTTCTCTGTACTGCTGTTTGTAGCTCTCATTTACTTTTTATCATTCCTTGTTTTTGGGACACAGTAGAGTTTCTTTGTGATGAAGCTGAACAGTAACAGAAATACTCTTATTCACAGAAATGCTCTTCTTTACAGTCTAACATTCAATGGCCTGTAACAAATGCGGCAAGTTGGCTGACACCAGAGACAATTATTGTCCAATTTAATTGTCCTGATTTATTTTGGCAAGGCTTTAGTTATAATAATTGTAGTATTGTAATAACAAGAGAAACATAGGAGATACACTTCAGAAGTTATCAAGAAACACTTTAGCTAACACATTGGAGAAGATTTATCAAGCAAAAGGCATCAGAAGTCAGATAGGAAAATAAACCATTGATGTGTTTTAGACCAATTTGAAGCCTTTACTGACACTTCTGCAAAGCGGCGAAGCTAAGAGGAGTCATAAAATGTGCATGTGCCATAAAATACATGTAAAATATGACAGCCAGGAAGTGACATAAGGAAAAGACAAGGGTTTATCATGTCTAGCCTCATGTATTATACTGTGTGCTCCAATTTCGCCATGATAAAAGATGATGCATGTGATGAGATTATAGATACATCTCCCCCATTAGTCCTTTATGTTAGATGTTGACTATAGTGTATACATTTAAGAACTTGGCACAATCTGCCATAATTTGTGGCATCAGATCATGCATGTGGCATCATAAGTTTGTATATACAACATTTCTGAAAGCTGACTTCTTAAATTGATTGTATCGAGTATTAAACAGACTTTTCTCATACAATCACTATAGGATATTCCTCCTATTTATGGAGCTTGTTGCTATCCTACAGCTCTTAACAATGCAGGAGTAAATATAGTCATAGGGCTCATGTATACTGGCACAGAACATGTATGAAATCAGAGGCATTTGGCAGTGCAGTAGACATCACAAACTCCTCTATAGCAGCCATATTTTGGATCTGTACACTAAGAAAAGATTAGACTGCTTATCTGGATATTACATTGAAGTCACATGACAAGTGATCTTACAATATAATGAATTATGGATCTGTACACTAAGAATAGATTAGAGTGGTAATCTGGGTATAACATGGATCCACATGACAAAAGAGCTTAAAATCTAATAAATCTCATTGCCATGATGACATCACAATGGGTGATACTCATCGATGATGTCACAATACTGAGCTATATATAGGCTGAATCGCTCACTGAGTCCTCTGTGGTGACGAGAAGGGGAAGAGACCAAGATGCTTGGTGTGTAATAATAAGATAATTGTTCAATTTACATTGTTTTCACTTGTATAATAATAAATTGATTAAATAGACTATTTATGAGAATAGCATCACTATAGGTTATTCCAAAAACCAAATATTCCAATGGCCCTCACAGATTTCACTATGCCAAAAAACACGTTTTTGTTGACAGATAACACAGATTTTGTTGAGAGATGATCTTGATAAAGGTCTGTTCGGGCTGGAAACATTTAGGGATAATGCTCAGTGAAACGTGTCTCAAGTTTTGAGAAATGTTATCTACCCGAATCATGAATTTGTATGCTGCACTTCAAATGTTGTAATGAATAAAACGTGTTTTTTGCATATTGAAATCTGTGAGGGCCATTGGAATCTTTAATTTTTGTCATTTAATAGGCAACAGGCACCACAGTCATTTATGTGAGTGCCAGACTAGAGGAATTTGTATACTATAGGATATTATTTATGGAGCACCTTCCTATTCTACAGCTCGTTACCATGCAGAACAATGCAGGGGTGAATATAGTCATAGGGCTCATGTATACTGGCACAGAACATGTATGAAATCAGAGGCATTTGGCAGTGCAGTAGACATCACATACTCCTCTATAGCAGCCATATTATGGATCTGTACACTAAGAAAAGATTAGACTGCTTATCTGGATATTACATGGAAGCCACATGTCAAGTGATCTTACAATATAATGAATTATGGATCTGTACACTAAGAATAGATTAGAGTGGTAATCTGGGTATAACATGGATCCACATGACAAAAGAGCTTAAAATCTAATAAATCTCATTGCCATGATGACATCACAATGGGTGATACTCATCGATGATGTCACAATACTGAGCTATATATAGGCTGAATCGCTCACTGAGTCCTTTGTGGTGACAAGAAGGGGAAGACACCAAGATGCTTGGTGTGTAATAGTAAGATAATTGTTCAAGTTACATTATAGTTTTACATTGTTTTCACTTGTATAATAATAAATTGATTACATAGACTATTTATGAGAATAGCATCACTATAGGTTATTCCAAAACTCAAATATTCCAACGGCCCTCACAGATTTCACTATGCCAAAAAACACGTTTTTGTTGACAGATAACACAGATTTTGTTGAGAGATGATCTTGATAAAGGTCTGTTCGGGCTGGAAACATTCAGGGATAACGCTCAGTGAAACATGTCTCAAGTTTTGAGAAATGTTATCTTCCCGGATCATGAATTTGTGTGCTGGTCTTTAAATGTTGTAATGAATAAAATGTGTTTTTTGCATATTGAAATCTGTGAGGGCCATTGGATTCTTTAATTTTTGTCATTTATTAGGCAACAGGCACCACAGTCATTTATGTGAGTGCCAGACTAGAGGAATTTGTATACTATAGGATATTATTTATGGAGCACCTTCCTATTCTACAGCTCTTTACCATGCAGAACAATGCAGGGGTAAATATAGTCATAGGGCTCATGTATACTGGCACAGAACGTGTATGAAATTAGAGGCATATGGCAGTCCAGTAGAAATCACATACTCCTCTATAGCAGCCATATTATGGATCTGTACACTAAGAAATGATTAGACTGCTTATTTGGATATTACATGGAAGCCACATGACAAGTGATCTTACAATATAATGACGCTCATTGCCATGATGACATCACAATGGGTGATACTCATCTATGATGTCACAATATTGAGCTATATGTATAGGCTGAATAGCTCACTTAGGTCTTTGTGGTGAAAGAGAAGAGACCAAGATGCTTGGTGTGTAATAGTAAGATAATAGATTACTTTATATTATAGTTTCGTATTATATTTACTTGTGTACATAACATTTCAGAAGGAGATGAGATCTGGAAATAATGTAAATCCCAATTTTTATCATCTCCTTTAGTGAAAAGTCAAATCTGGAACATGTGCCACAATGCCACAACTTTATTTTCTGACCTGTTTGGAATTTGAGATACGAAAATATTACATGACATCAGAGGCATATGGCGGTCCAGTAAAGACCTCATGTACCTCTATGTCAGTCGTATTATGGCTTTTAAGAATAGAGCGCTAACCTAGATATAACAAAGAAGTCACATGACACATGAGCGTACAATCTAAAGAAGGTTATAGTATATGGTTTGTGTAAGGACCCAGATATAACATAGAAGTCACCTGACACATGAGCGTACAATCTAATGAAGCCTATAGTATATGGTTTGTGTAAGGACCCAGATATAACATAGAAGTCACATGAAATAGGAGCATACAATCTAATGAAGCCTATAGTATATGGTTTGTGTAAGGGTTTTACATATGTAATAATTCTCATCTATTTTTCTCACATAGTTTTAGGCAAAACCGTGATTGTACTTATTGTACTGATATTATGTCCTATTGGAGCTGGACTGGCTTTTTACATCAGGTAAGTTATCGGCATTAAATATGATTATATTATTAGTATACATCTCTGTTAGGCTTTGTCTACACAGCATGCAAAAAACGATTGTATTTTTGGTGGCTTTAGGATTCTAAAACCACTGATAATCCGATTGTTTTGCATGCCCATAGACTTTAAGACAAAAAACGACCTGTAGTCTACACAGGTTGTTTTTTTTTGGGCGTCGGCGGTTTTAGGAACATGTTGTAAAAACCGCCCGCGCCTTGCATCTTTCTGTCGGTTTTCTGTACATTTGATTTTTTTTTTCATTGGAAAAAAAAAAGCTGAAACCGACCTAGTTTTTGCGCAAAACAGGACGAAAACCGCGGTCATGCATCAGACAAAAAGCCGTTGGCTTTCCGACGGTTTTTGTCCTATACTGTGTGGCCGTAGCCTTATAGTTAATTCTCTTTCTGATAAGCTTGCGATTTAGACTAGGAGCTGCGTAGCCTTATAGTTAATTCTCTTTCTGATAAGCTTGCGATTTAGACTAGGAGCTGCGTAGCCTTATAGTTTATTCTCTTTCTGATAAGCTTGTGATTTAGACTAGGAGCTGGTGCACATTGGCATGGAGCTTGTATTAGTTTAGAGCTGTATAGACTTTTGGAGCTTGTATTAGTTTAGAGCTGTATAGGCTTTATGCTCTGTCCTACAAGCAATGTTTGACTCCATGTGTAGAGATATCCCCCACTAGAAGCAATATTTCTAGGGAATATCTCTATACATATGGGGCCTCATGTATGAAAACTGTCTAGGTGTAAGACCTGTCCCCACGGCAGGGTTTTCAGTCAGATTTACGGACTGTTTTCGGATTTTAAAACCAACTGTCAACCTTTTACATAGACTTAAACAGAAACTCAGTGCAGTCGTTCACACTGCACAGATTTTCTGCCAGACGTTTTTTTTTACACCGCCGGCATAACGAAAAACTTAGAACATGTTTATTGTTCCGCAAACCGCAGACAAAAGCCATCCCCTGACAAAAATCAGACAAAATACTGGATAATACAACCGGTATTTTGTCATTTCCGTGTGCACGCACCAAAAACTTTCTTTGTTGTCCATAGCAACCAGTCAGAGCTCCACTTTCATTTTTTCAGAGCACTATATGAAATAAAAGGGGAGCTCTGACTGGTTGCTATGGGCAACACATAAAGTCTTAGTCCTAGACAGTTTTCATACATGAGGACCATGTAGTCTGATGGAATATGCTATGAAGTTATTCTGTATGAAATCTGATGGATGCAGAGATACAGCGGAAACCACAGGCGTCATTCTGTACAGTTGTTTGTACAATATCCGTAACAGATAGACTGTGGTTTTTCCTGCTCATAGCTACAAATCACTGTACAGTTTTCCTTTATTCCCCAAGTAGTTTAAGTAATAGAAGCTGAGCTGTGAATGATTGGCATGGGCAATGTTTGGCAGATGGAGGTACAGTAGAAGGCTCTTGCTCCTCTGTGGTTGCCCAATTACAGCTTCATTCATGGAGCCTTAATATGGTCGTGTGCTTGGGCTCTAAGGCCAATCTCATAGGGTTATTACATCTTTCTTTACCTTTTTTTAGTTACTAAACAATATTATTAGTTACAAGTTTTTTTTATTTGTTTTAGCAAACATCAAAAAGCTGGAAAAGATGACGAGAATGAACTTTCAAGAGGTCATAGTCCATAAACCAGGTGAGATTAGTTATCCAACCACTCAACTTTACATAGTACACCGTAATATTATAGTATGTTTTATTAGCAATCATGTGATCTCATGATCAGGCCCCCAGGATGACTAAAAGAATGTCTCAAAGAAGCTTAATAAAATGTTAAAAATATTTTGAAAGAAATGACAGAAAAAATCCAACACAATTTTTTTTTCCTTAAAACTAAATAGTGATAGAATTATGTTTCTATGATTATTCCACCTACAAAAAAGAATAAAAAGTCATCAAAAAGTAATTTATACACTAGAATGGAACAAATGAAAACTACAGCTTTTATGGCATAAAAAAACCCCACATTTTTTTTGCCCCAAGGGATAAAGAAATAAGCTCACAAATAGGTAGACAACATGAATATTTATTTATTGTACAAAAAAATAAAACAAAAAAAGTAAAATTTGTTTGTATCCAGTATTTTTAACAACGGGGAATACTAAATTAACATAATTTACCCCATGGGGTAAACAACATAAAACTTTCAATAAATTAAGTCCCAAAAAAAGTTGTCTTTAAAAAATATGACTAATAAGAAAAAATCAAATGATAGGCGGGCCAAAGCTAGTTCGCACGTTTAAAATTGGGCACATTTCGCCGTGAATTTTGAGCGTACGAGCTCAAATTCGAGCAATGCCCCCAAATTACGTAACCACAGTTTTTATGAGAACTATGGATCACCCCTCCTCCCCTGCTCCCGGGGCGTACAATACGATTTTTTGTACGGGGGGAGTAAATGCATGTCAATTATTCAGGGGCACTTAGCGCCCACAATGACTCTATGGGGCCTAACAACCCTAACAAGACATTACAAACTATATATACTATTGCTGTTCATTAAGATATTTGAACCTTTAGCTCAAGCAATATGGGAATCAGAAATGTACCTTAAAATTGGTCCTGATAAACAAGCAAAATGGAAAAGAAAAAGGGGTCACACCTTTAAAAATCATAAAGACAGTGTGGCGTAGATGGGGAATGCATGTCAAAAGGGGTAGAGAGGGGGTCGGGGCTCCCACATAAAGTAAACCAAAAACCCCTTTAACAAAAACAGGGCTATACACCCCCATATTCCTAGTTAAACTGAACCTTTACAAAAAACACCTATCAAATAAAGTTCTAAACCCAAATTACAATAAAATTCCCAAAGCTTTAAAGGTTTTTCCCAAAAATACAAACATACATAAAAAAAAAAGTAAAAAATACAATGGATCTACAAATAAAACCCCTGACCTACTGTCCGGGCGAAGCGCACTGCAAAAGGCTTTGGGGGGCCCTGCCCTACACCCTCCCTCGCCCAAATTTGGGATTTTTGAATTTTCCCCTACAACTCTCTTATCTAAGGTCGGTTTTAAAATTTTTTCTTTTGTTGCCCTATGGCTTTAACAATGATATATCTATAGTTACCATTGTGGGGTTACCCACCTTTCATATTTGACTTTATTCCATGTAGATGGTTGGTAGTAGGTCACGTTATATGTGCAGTTCCATTGTCATCTTTTTACTTGTTTTTTATGTATGTTTGTATCTTTGGTAATCCTTAATAAAGCTTATGAATTTTTATTGTAAGTTGGTAGAACTTTCTTTGATAGGTGTTTTTTGCCACATAAAGTGGCTTACAGAATGGTGGACACATTAACGTTCATGGTGGAGAGCCAACCACGTCTCACAGCTAGAGATCATGGGAACATAAAAAATTCTATAGCTCCTGGAATGCAGTAAAAAAAAAACAATAAAACATGTTTTCCACTTAAGATCCCAAAACGATTGTATCCGTAATATTATAACCACTATACACATTCCCTATTCTATGGTTAAGTATTATGTCCGCTCAGCAGTGATTTATATTGTAGCCTCTGTACATGTCTATACAGACACAAGATACCACAATATGAGTCTTTTCAGAGCTACTGACTGGCGCCATCAGGTTAAATTATATAGCTATAGTATGTAATGGGGAACAGCATGGATTCACTCATCTAAATAAATAGCGAAGGGCAACCACAAAGGAACAGTGTGGTGACAATGTCTCATAAGAAGCAACCCCTTCACATCACAGCTGCCATAGAACCTCCTGGCAAACAGCCACCTCTGGACAGACCTATTTCATATCCATAGCCCCTAACAGAGCATATAGGCCCTTGTGGTCTTCATGAAACAACCTCTACAATAATCCTATTCATATTTTCTTTTCTGTTCATGAAACCAATTTATTAATGTCTTTTTTTCTCCAGCCAGCAAATCTGATGACGAATCGGATGATTCCACTCAAAGTGAAGATGAACAACCATCAGAAGTTTATATCCCGGCCCCTACAACATGGAAATCTTCTGGTAAACTCACCCTGAGACAGAGAGCAATCCTGGAGGGTAGGGAATGGCTAGATGACAACATCATAGACGCCTCCCAGGAGATTCTCCAACATCAGTTCGGGGCAGATGGACTGCAGTCCTGTGTGGTGGCACAACTAGGGTTTCAACCAGTGTTTGGCCCATCAGTACAGATTCACCATGATGGAGACAGTGCTCACAGGTTCACCTCCTGCTTCAGAGATGGGCGCATCTTTATTGCCGATAGCTTGCACAGAACGCTATCACATGCAGGGAGGATGCAGCTGTTTGAGCTTTACCATTCAGTTGCTCATGATCCCCTAAAAGTGGTGAAATTTCTGAATGTTGAAAAGCAACCGAACTTCAACGACTGTGGCCTGTATGCTATAGCCAATGCATATGAGCTTTTAGATGGGAATGGAGATCCAACAAGTAAATATGACAATAGCAAAATGAGAGCCCACCTCGCCCTCTGTCTTGAGAGGGGGTTCTTTAGCCCATTTCCAAAAAAGAGCTCTAACAAACGCCCCATGCGAGGGGTGAGGAAATAGATCTGGGCTATAGCTCATACAGATCCTGTAGGAGAAAGGGCCAACACCATCCTGTCCTACAGAGACGCAGCTCGCAAGTTTGGGTAACACTGAAGCAGAGAAGATTGTGCCTGATGCCACACCATGAAGAGACACCAAGATGGAAGAAGGAGAGATATACTGACATCTGAGCTTCTGCTCCAATGTAAATACTTTACTATTCACAATTAATAGTCCTCAATTACATAGCATTTTGGGCCACTGTTTATGGTATCTGTTGAATGCCATAAATACTTATCTTGACGGATACCGAGGCCACAATGGAGCCATAGACCTTTCTAAGGCAAACATAGCCCTAATTGGATAACATTCAGTGTCAGACTGGGGTGTCTTGGGCCCACCAGTAAAGCTGATTTTTGGAACCTACCAAAGCAGTGGATTCTTGGAACCCACCAATGTTGTTCATTCTTAGGGACTTAGATATCACTGGACCATCTAATAATCTTTGGTTTGCACTCACCATAGGACTGAGACGGGGATCTCTTCCTATAATCCCCAAACAATATCAGCTTTATAGACACAACAGTCCAAACAAACTACTTACTTTTCTTTCAAAGACTTTTACTTCAATGGTTTTCATAGCCCATCTTAGTCTAGGGCATACTGAAACAAATGTATACGATTGTTGCATAAAAACTTGTGACAAGTGTGCAGCCAAACATATAATCTCAGAATGTATATAAAAGCACTTAGCTTATTTCTTGGTAAACGTCCTTAATAGGTAAACATTTTAAGAGAAAGCACTGCGGAGCTCCAAACGGTGGCATTCGTGACGTTTCGGAGGTAACTCCTCCTTCCTCAGACCACATCATATGGCGACCCCCTCTCATTGGGCGACTCTCGTGGTGATTCCAGCGTTCGGAGCTCCATAGTGCTTTCTCTTAAAATGTATACCTATTAAGGACGTTTACCGAGAAATAAGCTAAGTGCTTTTATATACATTCTGAGATTATATGTTTGGCTGCACACTTGTCACAATTTTTTATGCAACAATTGTATACATTTGTTTCAGTATGCCCTAGACTAAGATGGGCTACGAAAACCATTGAAGTAAAAGTCTTTGAAAGAAAAATAAGTTTGTTTGGACTGTTGTGTCTATAAAGTTCATTCTTAGGGTCCATCAGTGGAGTTAATTCTTGGGGCTCATTCTACAGCTACTGTTCAAGACTGCAAATTATTCTTGCACTTTGTCTCTTGCATTCTGCCTCTCTTTCTCTGCTTTTCTCCCTGAAAGGGGTCCACCAGGGGATTGTCCTACTCCCCTATGGGTCAGTCCAAGCATTGTTGCCTTTGCCCTATTTAGCGAATATATACAGTTTCTGTATCAAACATAAAAGCGTGAGGTACATACTTTTTTTTTAAGCACAGAAACCACACATGTTCATAACTAGGTTTGTTAGTCCAATTAGTTCTATGGTTTCTTCATAGAAGTCTATGAGTGCCTTGTGGCATCCATCTGGGTGCATTTTGATACCACAAACGGGCCAAATATGCTATGTGAATTGGGCCTAAAATAGAAAGTTTAGAAATGTTACTCTTTCATGTGATTATTTATTCTAGTATACGGCTGCAGAACTTGCTTTTGTACAATATCATCTGTATCAATCTAATCTAATATTGTTGTTGATGTTACTTATACATGAAAGATTGTGAAGAGCGCAAATCAGGTGGTCACTGAATGACTTTGGGGTACTGGGGAGTCTATGATCAACTTGAATATTACCATCTGTATCAATTATCAGGAGCCGTCTTGTACAGTGAGCAGTCATAAGCAGATCCTGTCCAACGGCCCTCACAGATTTCAATATGCAAAAAAGTATGTTTTTGTAGACAGATAACACAGATTTTGTTGAGAGATAATCTTGATAAAGGTCTGTTCGGGCTGAAAACATTCAGGGATAACGCTCAGTGAAACGTGTCTAAAGTTTTGAGAAATGTTATCTACCCGGATCATGAATTTGTATGCTGCACTTCAAATGTAATTAATCAAATGTGTTTTTTGCATATTGAAATCTATGAGGGCCATTGGAATCTTTCATTTTTCTCATTTTACATGTATAATAATTCTCATCTATTTTTCTCACATATTTTTAGGCAAAACCGTGATTGTACTTATAGTACTATTGTTATTTCCTATTGGAGCTGGACTGGCTTTTTACATCAGGTAAGTTATCAAAATTACATATAATTATATTATTATTATTATTATTATTATTATTATTATTATTATTATTATTATTATTATTATATGTCTCTGTTATAGTTCAATCTTCATCTGATCACTCTGATAAATTTGTGATTTAGACTAGGAGCTGGTGCACACTGGCATGGAGCTTGTATTAGTTTAGAGCTGTATAGACTTTATGCTCTGGCCTACAAGCAATGTTTGACTCCATGTGTAGAGATATCCTCCACTAGAAGCGATGTTTCTAGGGAAGAATATCTCTATACATATGGGGCCTCATGTATGAGAACTGTCTAGGTGTAATGGCTTGTCCCCACGGCAGGGTTTTCAGTCAGATTTACAGATGGTTTTCAGATTTGAAAACCCTCTGTAAACCGATTGTCAACCTTTTTACATAGACTTAAATAGAAAATCTGTGCAGAAGTCCACACTGCACGGATTTTCTGCCGAACGTTTTTTCCACCACTGGCATAACCAAAAACTTAGAACATGTTTATTCTTCCGTCCAGTTTTGTGATAGTTGCTATGGGCAACAAAGAAAGTCTTAGGTCTAGACAGTTTTCATACATGAGGACCATGCAGTCTGATGGAATATGCTATGAAGTTTTTGTCTGTATGAAATCTGATGGATGCACAGATACAGCATCCAGTTGTTTGTACTGTATCTGTAATAGATAGACTGTGGTTTTTCCTGCTCATAGCTACAAATCACTGTACAGTTTTCTTTTATTCCCCAAGTACTTTAAGTAATAGAAGCTGAACTGTGGAAAAGAAAAAAAGGAGAAAAGGGGGCGCACAATCGTGAAATATGTTAAAACAATATAAGGGGTGGGAGTAGAAAATTCACTCACCGAGTAGGGTTGTGCATATATTATAGAGGCACAACACTCATAGGTACCTACAGGGCTTTTTTGCACCGTAGCCCTTTAACATGGCAGCCGCGGTTCCTTCAGTTCCTCTGAAACGGATACAACTATAGACAAAATGGCGGATCCCGGCGCACGTGGAATCAAGGACGCCAGAGGTTTTGGTGAAGGAAAACTGTTTATTGTCTAAAAAAGCAAAGGGTTTATCCTTCGCTTGATTAAAACAACCTTAAAAGCCTAACGCGTTTCGCACCTTCTTTCACAGGCGTTTCATCAGAGGCAGTATCTAACCCCTGATGAAGCCAGGTTAGCTGGTGAAACATGTTGGGGAGGTCAGGCATGACGTTTTAAATTGTGATTTCTCACCTCTGTCTACAAGTGCCACCTGCTGCAGAGGGTCTCAAAAGGGAGCCTTATTTGTCTTGTGTCCATTAGATTAGGGACGATTGCCCAAGTAGGAGGCTTGGGATCCCTCACTGGAGTTAATAAATTGCTGTATATATAAGGCTTTCCTGTTGGTAGGTGGGATTCCACCAGACTTGATAATGGAAAAGGAGCTGTTCCTTCCTTCAGAAGTAGAAAGGATTAAATGGTGAGGTTAGAAATCAGGTTTTTAAATAGTGTGTATAGAGGTTAAGATTTATACATAATAAAAGTTACGTTTTAGTGTTTTATAGATAGAGAACTGATAGAGTTTAAGTTTGCCTATGTTAAAGCATTTAATGCTCAAATCCTATTCATGAGCAGGTGTTAGCCCCACCCACCAAATGCTAGCCCCGCCCACTGACAGTTATTCACATGCTTCTACCTATTCAAATTAATAGGTTTAAAACAATTGGGTGGGCGGGGCTGCCCCCCTTTAGGTGGGCGGGGGGTTTTAAAAAAAAAACCTTTACCCTTTTCCCTGGGCTCTTTTTTGGGGTGAAAATTACAGTTTTGGGCACTAAATACCTAAAACACAGCATTTTTTACGGGAAAAATAAGGGACACAGCGATGGGGGGGAAAAAGCATGGGCTGACCCCTAATTTGGGGGTGTCCCAGCAAGGGGGGTATTAAAAAATAGGGGGACCCGGTTTTTTCTTTAAAAAGGGGGGTTTTTTCTTTCCGGAAAGGGGCATGGGAAAGGCTGGGAGGTGGGGGATGGAGGGGGTGGGCGAGAGGGGAGAAGATGGGAGGGGTCTCTAAAGTTTACCCCCCAAAAAATAAATTACAAAAGTGGATTTTCATAAGCAGTCAGACTCTACACTTCACTTTCCCTTTTTCCCCGCCCCTTGCAAACCCTTCTGTTCCCTGTCACAGAAAAAAAAAAAACAAGCGATCAGCTCCTGTTTGTGCCCCGAAACCTGTTTTTAAAAAAAATTTTAGGAAACTTAAAAGGGGGGTGAACAAAGCTGTAAACTCTCACAGGCCCTTTTTTACATATTTTTTAGAAAAGGATTTTTAAAAACCCAATTTTTGGGGGATCCCCGTCAAAAAATCGTGGGCGAAAACCCCCTTTTAAAATTTGGGTTTGTGCTTTGGGGTCTAAGGCCCGTGTTTTTTCAACCCCCAGTCCTCACGCCCCCCAACAGGTCATGGTTTTTGGAAATTTCCTTTTTAGGTTTTACAGGGTTTATAACATTATGCCGCACAGGGGGAATTTAAAATTTTTTTCCCGGGGCAATCTGTGGGGGGGATCCCGAAAACATTTACCTGTTTGGGGGGGTCCTGAGGACTTTAATTGAAAAAACCGCCCTTTTAGGCCAAATTTATTTGGGTTTAATTTCATTTTTTTCTTTAACCTTTTTTTTCATTACTAAAACAAAATTATTAAACAATTTTTTTTTTTAAATTTTTTTTAGGGAAAAATCAAAAAAGCTGGGGAAAAAATGCCCAGAATTTATCTTTCAAGAGGTCATAGTCCATAAAACCCGTGAGATTAGTTATCCCAAACCCCCAAATTTCCCGTTCCCAAAAAACAAAAACAAAACCCTAATATTTTAGTAAGTTTTATTAGGGAATCATGTGATCTCCCTGACCCGGCCCCCAGGATGAAAAAGAATGTCTCAAAAAAAGCTTTTAAAAAAATGTTTAAAAAAATTTTGAAAAGAAAAAACAAAAAAAAGGGCCAACAAAAAACTTTTTTTTTTTTTTTCCCAAAACTAAACAGTGATGAATAATTTTTTTCTAAAGGTCAAAATTTTTTTACCTTTCAAAAAAAAGAATAAAACGGGAATGTCATTTATACACTAGAATGGAACCAATGAAACTAGAGCTTTTCCCCTATAAAACAAACCCTCACATAGTTGATGGATAAAGAAATGGGGGGCTGGTTTAAATATTTGGGCCCCAAAGGGTTTATTTTTTGTACAAGGGGAAATAAAAAAATTTAAAAAAGGGATATTTTTTGGATCACAAAGGCCCTTTTTTTCAATGGGAAAAATAATTGAACCCCATTTTTAAAATAAGAAAAAAGAACAAAAAACAAAACTTGAAGGGTTTTAAAAAACTGTAATTAAAACCAACTCTTTCCTCTCTCAAAAAAAAAATTTTTTTTAAAAACTCATAAAGTACCCAAAAAGTTTTTTTTCTCGTTTAAAAATTGGGCTAAAACAAGAAAAAAAATCAAATGATAAGGGGGAGGGGGGCAAAAAAAAAGGGGCATCACAAACTGTATTTTGCATTGCTTTCACTAAGCTATTTGGGAAAATATAGCCCCCAAGAAAAGGGGGAAACCCGAAAGGGGGACCTTAAAATTTATTTTCCCGATAAACAACAGGTGGAAGAAGAAAAAATAAACGGGAAAACCTTTTTAAAACATAAAGAATAGGGTTTTTTTGCGGTAGTGGGGGGAGGTGCATGTGCCCGAAAAGGGGAGAGAGGCGGGCAGGCTTCCACAAATGAAAGGGCTTTCAGAATGGTGGGCACTTTGCGTTCATGGGGAAAGGCCCGGGTCCCCGCTTTGATGATTTGGGAAAAATGGAAAAAATTTTTTTTGGCTCTTGGAATGTTTAAAGGAAAAAAAAAAAAAAATAAAAAATTTTTTTTTTCACTTAAGACCCTAGAAAAATGGCATTCCCTTAAATTAAAACCAAAAAGAACATTTCCTTTTGTGGGGTTTTGGGTTTTTTACTTTTTCCCGGGCTTTTTTAAGGAAAACACAACTGTACATGAAACAAAAGGGGAAACCCTTAAAAACAAATTAACCCGGGGGGAAAATAATTAAAACCTTTTGGGGCCATAGCGGTTTGGGAACCCCCCACCTTTTCCGCAGTCAGGGGGTGTTGGGGGCCTTGGCCTAGATACAGGGAAAACAGTCTGCAAAAAAACTTTAAAAGTCCAAAAGGGCAAAGGGGGTTTAAGGGGGAAAAACACCAGGAAAAACTTAAAACAAGGGCAAGGGGGGGGGGGGGGGACTGGGGCCACCGCAGTAAAAGGGGCACAGCAAAAGGGCCCGGGAAAAAACAGAAAAGAAACAGGGGGACCCCACCGGAAGAACTGCAAGGAAACACACCTCCCCCAGGAGGGAAAAAGCACGGACCCGGCACTGGGGCCCGGAGGAACTGAAAGGGAAAAGGGCAAAAGCTGGAAATCCCCAAAAGGGCACCGCATTTTGAAAGAACTTTTGGGGGGTTTAGGCCGTTTAAGCAGGCCGAAACCCCAAAAACACCAATACTCGGGACAGAATTGGTTTTGGTTTGGAGGTTTCCTTTTAAAGGAATTTTAGCAGGGGAGGATACGCTGCACCTGGACAAGGGCCCCGGTTTTTTCAATTCTGAACACAGAAGCAAAAATTCCCCCCCAACCCCCAGGATCGAAACAAAACGGTTTTTATGAGGGAGGAAAAAAGGCAGGGAATTTGGAAAAAGTGACACAGATATTATGTTTCCCCAGCAGAAAAAATTTTTGGTTTTAAACCCTTTCTGAAATGTTTTAAAGGTACAAGATACCACAGCCTGAGTCTTTTCCGACTACTGTACTTTGGGGCCCCTCAATTTAAAAATATAGCTAAATTTGTAATTTGGGGAAAACATGGATCACCCCCCAAATTTAAATACAAATGGGAACAAAAAAGGAACAGGGTGGGGACCCAATTTTTCTTAAGAACAACCCCCACATCACAGCTTTTCCCAAAAAAACCTCCTTTTTAAACAAACCACCTCCCGGGGCCCGGGCCTCTTCCAACCTTTTGGGCCTCTAAAAAGAGCAATAGGTCCCTGTTGGGGCTTCTGAAAAAACCTTTTTTTCGTTCTTGGGAAACCCCAAATTTTCATTCATTAATGGCCTTTTTTTTTTTTCCAGCCATCAAATTTGATGAAAATTTTGGGCGATTTTCCCCCAAATGAAAATGAAGAAACCCCTCAGAAATTTTATTCCCCCCCCCCACAACAAAGGGAAAAAACTCCTTTTAAAATTTTCCCATTGAAGGGAGCAACCCTTTAGGGTGGGGGATGGCTAGAAAAATAACCCTAGACGCCCCCCGGAGATTCTCCAAAATTTAGTTTTTGGGGGAGATGGGCCAGTGGCCTTTTGGGTTGGGACAACTAGGGTATTTAACCCTTTTTTGGCCCCCCAGTCAGATTCCCCCATGATGGAGGGGCCCCGGGGTAACCCGGTTTTACCTCTTTTCAAGAGGGGGGAAAACTTATTGCTGCAGCGTGCACAGAACATTATCACAAGGATTCATTGATTGGGGGCGTTTACATTTTCAGTTGCTCAGATCCCCTTTAAAAATGATGATGTTTTCTTAAAGTAACCCCGAAAACAGGAAAGGGGTTGGTGGGATGCCCCAGGATAAAGGACACCAAGAGGGGAAAAAAGGAGAGATATTCTGACTGTTTTAAAAGGGTTTTTTCCCCAACCCAAAGTAAGTCTTTACCACCTCCCAAGTGTCCCCCTTTTTTGGGGGGACAGTTCCCTATTTTTAACCCCTTGGTCCCTTTTGGGCCCCTTAGCTTATAAAGGGGCCCCTTTATCATTTGAGAAATAAATTTTGGGATACATAAAACCCATCTTTGCTTTAAAAAGTTTTCTGATTGGGTTCCCAGCTGGGTTTTTTACTAACAATTTTTACTTAAATTTTTCATCATTTTTGGGTTTCAATTCAGTCCCCGAAAATGTTTTCCCTTTTTGGCTGTCTAAAAAATTGGCATGTTTTGTGTTTGGGGGTGGGGGGAGGCGGTCTTGGGGTGGAATTTTCCCTGTGTTTTGGTGTGGCTAGGAAGGGGGGTGACCTGATGTTTTCCCCTTTTTTCAAACTTTTAAAAATTGGGAGGTATGACTTTTTATTCCTTGGGATTTCCCCACAATTTAAAAGGCCCCAGTTAAAATAGGTTTTGGGCCCCCGTTTATGGGGATCCCGTTGGATGCCATTTAAAAAAATTTAAAAAAAAAACCAGGGGCCCCAAGGGGGGCCATAGACTTTTCTAAGGGCAAACATTAAGTCCTTTAAATTTAAAAACGTTAAATGTCAAATGGGCAACCCATGGGCCCTTCCCGTAAAACTGATTTTTTGGGGGCCTACCAAAGGAGGGGGGAACCAGTGGGTTCATTTTTGGGGCCCAACCCGTGGGGTTTAAATTTTTGGGGGCCTTCTTAAAAGAAATTCAAAGGGCTGCAAAATTTTCTTGGGACTTTGTCTCTTGGAATTTTTGCCCCCCCATTTCTCTGCCTTTTCCCCCGAAAGGGGCACAAACGGGGGGTTGGGGAAAACTCTCCTGGGGTTTAGTCCAAGCATTTAAATTCCTTTGGCCCCATTTAGCGGGAAAGCATTTTTGTTTCAGGTTTCAAACATAAAAGCATGGAGTACCACACTTTTTTTTAAGTGCCGAAACCATACACATTCATAAATAGGGCAAAATTTTGGGGCAAAGGGTTTTTTAGTCCCCAAATTTGTTCTATGTTTTTTCCCCTTTTACCTCTAGGTGGGGCCGTATTTTGGCTTTTTTTTCAAAAAGAGAAGGGGCTAAAGTGGGTAACCCCAAAATTTAAAATGGAAGGGCAATGACACTTGGGGGTGACAATCCCAATGCAGTCTATAGTATATGGGGTTTTTGTAAGGGTTTTTTTCCAATATGTAATTAATTTTTATCTATTTTCTCAAAATTTTTTTTTAGGCAAAAACCCTGATTGTACTTATTGTATATTTTTTTATTTCCTTGGAGCTGGACGGGCTTTTTACATCGGGAAGTTTTCCCGCATTTCATATAATTATAATATTATTATTTTTTATCATTTTATTATTATTATCATTATTTTATGTCCCCTGTTTAAAAGTTCAATCTTTATTGGGGTCATGATAAACTTTTTGATTTAGACTAGGAGTGGGGCACCTGGCTTGGACTTTTATTAAATTTAGAGCTGTATAGGGCTTTTTGCCTCTGGGCCTTCCAAAATTTAACCCCCATGGTTTTTAAAAGTATCCCCCCCCCTAGAAGCGATGGGTTTTTTTAGAGAGGAATAACTCTATAATTTTGGGGCCTCAATTATTAAAATTGTCTAGTTTTTAAGGCGGTTTTTTTCAGTTTGGGAAGTTTTTCAGATTTGGGGTTTTTGGAATTTTAAAAAATTTTCTGGGAAAGACCTTTGTCAAAAACCTTTTTTCAAAAACTTTAAAGTAAATCTGTGCAGGGGAGCCCACACGGGACGGGGTTTTTTTCTGCCAGACTTTTTTTTATACCGCCAGCATAACAAAAAACTTAGAACATGTTTATTCTTCTCTCCAGTGTCCGGGCAGAACATGAACAGTTCAATGTGAAGGGTGAGGGTTGAATCCACAAACCGTGGACAAAAGTCGTTCCCTGGCATGGAAAAAAATGTAGCTTTGGTGGTTTTTTTTCACTGCATTGTGAACGTACCCTATGGTTACTTTCACACGGCGTAATACGCGTAGTCGCCATGAATAATGGACATGTCACTTATCTCCCCGTATTGTACGCGCGGGGGGGGGGGGGGGGGGGGGAGGGATGGGCGTAATCCATAGTTCTCTATGACAGCTATGAATTACTGTAATTGCGGGGCACATTTTTCCACGTATTAAGCGCAATACGCAGCGAAATATGCCCGCAATTATGCCTCAAAATAAGCCGTGTGAACATACCCTAAGACTTTCTTTGTTGCCTCTAGCAACCAATTAGAGCTTCCTTTTCATTTTTTCAGAGCACTATGAGTGACATGTATGATTTTTGTCGCCCAGGCGCAATTTTTTTTGCGTGCATTAGTAGCGAAAAAATGCGCCTGGAATTAGATGAACCTTTTCTAGACAACTTTCAAAGCTTACAAACCCGACACTTCTGGTCAGGTAAACCACATTTTAAAGTGCTTAGGAAAGTCCTATAGGGTGCCATTTTATATAGGCAGGTAGGGTTTTTAGGGTAGGCTATAGGGGCCATAAATATAGGCAGGCAGGGCATAGGGAAGGCTATAGGGCCATATAAAGCCAGTCAGGGATAAGGGGAGGCAATATATAGGCAGGCAGGGCTACAGGGGCCAATTATAGGCAGGCAGGGCTATAGGGGCCAATATATAGGCAGGCAGGGCTATAGGGCCAATATATAGGCAGGCAGGGGGCTTTATTAATATTAAAAAAATAAGAAATCACTTACTTATCTGTCTCTCGCTCCATCGCAGCTCTGCTCCCGGGCAGTCTGTGCTCGGCGCTGACGTCATCGCGCAGCCCATGTCAGCACTGTGGGCCGGCGCAGGCTGATTAGTAGAACGGAGCCACTCCGCTCTGCTAATAACGGCCAGTCCTGCCTTTGAGCGCTCCCTGCTTGGGCTCTAAGGCCAATCTCATAGGATAGCATCTTTCTGTACTAAACAATATTATTAGTTACACGTTTTTCATTTGTTTTAGTAAAATTCAAAAAGCTGGAAAAGATGACGAGAATGAGCTTCAAGAGGTCATAGTCCATAAACCAGGTGAGATTAATAATCCAACCACTCAACTCGACATAGTACACAATAATATTGTAGTATGTTATATTAGCAATCAGGCAAGGCAATCTCATGATCAGGCCCCCAGGATGACTAAAAGAATGTATCAAAAAAGCTTAATAAAATGTTAAAAAAAAAATATTATGAAAGAAATGACAGAAAAATCCAACAAAAAATATTTTTTCCTTAAAACTAAACATTGATATAATAATGTCTCTATGGTTATTCCACCTACAAAAAAGAATAAAAAGTGATTAGAAAGTCATTGATACATTAGAATGAATGAAAACTACAGCTTTTCCAGTATAAAACAAACCAACAAATGATGCTCATTAGAGTATGGTGAGACAAACATGAATGATTTATTTATTGTACAAAATAAGTAAAACATAAAAAATGTATATGTTTGGTATCAGAGTACTTGTAACAACTGGAATAATAAAGTTAACATCATTTATAAATATAAAAAGTAGAACAAAAAAAACTCTAAAAGATGTAGAATTAGGGCTTGTTCACATTGAGTTTTCACTCCGTGTTACAAGCGCTTTGTAGATCAGTCTTGGGGACCGACAGAGTGGATCCTAAGACGGATCTAACAATTAGCAGTGACTTTATCACTGTTTGCTATGACGAACACGCAGCGGCGTTCACATGAGAGATCGTCGCTGCGTGTTTCAAAAGCGCCGCTCGGGCCCTATCTATTGCAAAGAATTGACATGCAATTCTTTGCAATAGATAGGGCAACAACAAGGGAACAGTGTGGTGACAATGTCTCATAATAAGCAACCCCTTTACATCACAGCTGCCATAGAACCTCCTGGCAAACAGCAACCTCTGGACAGACCTCTTTCACATCCATAGTACTCTAACAGAGCATATAGGTCCATGTTGTCTTCATGAAACAACCTCTTCCATATTCCTATTAACGTTTTACCATATTCCTATTAACGTTTTATTTTCTGTTCATGAAATAATTTTACATGAATGTTTTTTTCTCCAGCCATCAAATCTGATGAGAAATTGGACGATTCCACTCAAAGTGAAGATGAAGAACCATCAGAAGTTTATATCCCGGCCCCCACAACATGGAAATCTCCTGTAAAATTCACCCATTGACAGAGAGCAATCCTTGAGGGTGGGGAATGGCTAGAAGATGACATCATAGATGCCTCCCAGGAGATTCTCCAACATCAGTTTGGGGCAGATGGACTTCAGTCCTGTGTGGTGGCACAACTAGGATTCCAACCAGTGTTTGGCCCATCAGTACAGATTCATCATGATGAAGACCGTTCTCACTGGTTCACCTCCTGCTTCAGAGATGGGAACAACCTTATTTCTCAAAGCATGTACAGAACGTTATCACATTCAGGGAGGAGGCAGCTGTTTGAGCTTTACCATTCAGTTGCTCAGGATCCTCTAAAAGTGGTGACGTTTCTTAATGTTGAAAAGCAACCAAACCTCAACAACTGCGGCCTGTATGCTATAGCCAATGCATATGAGCTTTTAGATGGGGATGGAGACCCAACAAGTAAATATGCCAACAGCAAACTGAGAACCCACCTCGTCCTTTGTTTTGAGAGGGGGTTCTTTAGCCCATTTCCAAAAAAGAGCTCTAAAAATTGCCCCATGCAAGGGGTGAGGAAATAGATCTTGGCTATAGCTCATAAAGATCCTGTAGGAGAAAGGACCAACACCATCCTGTCCTACAAAGCTGCAGCTCACAAGTTTGGGTAACACTGAAGCAGAGAAGATTGTGCCTGAGGCCACACCATGAAGAGACACCAAGATGGAAGAAGGAGAGATATACTAACATCTGAGCTCCTGCTCCAAAGTAAGTACTTTACTATTCACAATTAATAGTCCTCAATTACATAGCATTTACATGGTCCCCTGTTTATGGTCTCTGTTGGATGTCATAAACATTTATCGTGACGGATACTGTGGCAGGGCCACAATGGGACCATAGACTTTTCTAAGACAAACATAGTCCTAATTAGACTACGTTCAGTGTCAGACTGGGGCATCTTGGGCCCATCAGTAAAGCTGATTTTTGGAGCCTACCAAAGGAGTGGACACCAGTGGTGTTCATTCTTGGGGCCCATCAGGGGAGTTAATTCTTGGGGCTCATTCTACAGCTACTATTCAGGACTGCAAATTATTCTTGTACTTTGTCGCTTGCTTTTCTGCCTCTTTTCTCTGCCTTTCTTCCTTAAAGAGGCCCACTGGGGGATTGCCCTCTCCCCTGTGGGCCAGTCCAAGTCTGACTGTGTTTGCCCTATTTAGCAAATGTGTACAGTTTCTGTATCAGAGCACAAAAGCGTGGAAGAACATGCTTTTTTTAAGTGCAGAAACTTTATATGTTCATAAATAGGGCAAATGTAGTCCAATTAGTACTATGTTTGCCTCACAGAAGTCTATGACCGCCTTGTGGCATCCATCTGTGTGCATTTTGACGGTATTCCGATAGATACTACAAATGGGGCCAAATATACTATGTGAATGGGGCCTAAAATAAAAAGTATAGAAACGTTACTTTTTCATGTGAATATTCTAGTATACGGCTGCTGAACTTGCTCTTCGACAATATCATCTGTATCAATCTAATCTAATATTTTTGTTGATGTTACTTATAGGTGAAAGATTGTGAAGAGAGCAAATCAGGTCACCCAACAAGGGTACAGGAGAGCCCATGATCGACTTGGATATTACCATCTGTACCATCAAGTAGCAGGAGCCGCCTTGTATTGTGAACAGTCAATGGCAGATCCTGTCCAAGAACTTTAAATATGGCGGCAGTGCACAGTTTCATGATGGAAGAGAGAAGATCGTGATGGCAAAACTTCTAGGGACAGCGGTGGAGGTGAGCAATACTTCATTTGCACCTCAGTTAGGAAGACTCATCCACATCTTCATTCTAAATTTATAAACATTAAACATAGAATTCTGATTCGCTTTTTAAGCATATTCTTTTATTAACTTTAAGGGCAGATAATTCACTAAAATCGTTCAGTTATTGAGTTAGTGAAGACAGATAATTCACTAAAATCGTTCAGTTATTGAGTTAGTGAAGAAATTATGATTTAGAGGTTTGATATCATTGAGAAGATTTCATACACACATTAGACAATTTTCATTATTGATAACATGGAGACCAGTTTTATTACTACTTTACATTGTAGATCCCTGAGTTTTTAACTATGATTTTATTATTTATGATCATTTATATTTTGTTACACAAATCATTTATCTTTGTGTTCTTTTTTCTTTCTAGAGCCAAATTCCCTGATGACATCGCTACGGTTTATTACACCATAAAAAACCTTCCATAAAACTGTTGTCATCAGGCTCCGACTGTCCCTGGAGAAAAAGAGGTGGAAAGCAAGAGTCACATGCAGTAGCTGAAAGGTGGGCCCCAAGAATCAACTCCACTGTGGGCCCCAGGCATCCCATTCCAATACTGGATGTCATCATGCTAATATGTGATGTAATTCTTCAAGTTTTGCCACCTATAATATTAATAAAAATTTGCTCAATCTTCTGTTCCATTGTTTGTCTTCTATTTTGCTGTCTGTAACATGTTACAAACATTTGATATACTGGTACGTCATAATACAGGCAAGCAGGGGCGTATCTAAAGGCTGGTGCGCCCTGGTGCACAACTTCAGCTCGGGCCCTCCTATCTATGGACAATGGCTGTGGACCACTACTTTTTAACAACAGGTTTCCTACTTGGCGCAACGGATGTCTGCAGTATAGCGTGCCACAGAGAAATATTTCTATTTATTTCTATTGTCTAATAGATGGAAATATATCTAAAATAGGCCCGGGTGGCAGAAAAAAAGAAAAACAAGTTATACAAAACAGCCAAAGCATCTGCTCCCCCCCCCCACCTTTCTCCGCAAAAAAAAAAAAAACATCTTTGTGGGGGGAATAGGAATTTGGATTTAATATTTGTTGGATTTAACACCGTACAGCTTAATTGGTATATTATCTGTATTCTGCTGTATAAAAAGAACAAAAAACACCACCACATTATCATTGCGTGCCACCACTATATAGGAACTGATACCATCATATTACTGACCAAACCAGTATAACAAGACCAATAATAACAATAACAACAATATACAAAGACCAAATAATATCGCCACATATCACTACCGTATAGTGACTAATACCACCACACTGTTACTGACCAAATCAATATATCATGACCAATAATATCAATAACGACAATATACAAAGACCCAATAGTACCACATATCACATAGCCCGTTGTATAAGGCTATGACCTCATGGCTACATGTCCTGACAGCAGCATCATCAAGCAAGGATCAGACAAAGCAGGCAATTATGCCAGCATAGATTGCCCATCTGTGATGTGACTCCTTCTGTCTAACCATTGGCAGCCAGGGGCCAAATAATGTCCCCTAGACCTGCCATGTACATAATCTGAATTGACCCTGCCACAGACAGGGTCTAAAAGGCTGCGTGACCAAAGCATAATATATAGCAATACATCATTGGATTGCTATGTGTTATAAAAGGAATCAAGCGATTGCATAGTCTAGTCCTATAGTGGAAAAAAAAGTTTAAAAAAATTAAGCATTTAAAAAAAATAAAAAATAAATACAAAGCAAATACATAAACCTTACTAAAACACTTTGTTTTATTAGGGTGCACATAATGCGTATCACCATATCTGTAATGCACCAATCTATAAAATGATCATGTTATCCAATCCATATGATAAACGCTGCAAAGAAATACCATGCCAGAATTGCATTTTGTGTCACAAAAAGGAATAAAAGCTGTGAAACACTCTTTATGTACCCCAAAATGGTATCACAGAAAATGTCAATTTTTTTCTGCAAATAAAAAGCTCTGATGTACCTTCATTAGCAGAAAATACTTAATTGCTGTAAAAAAATTGTGACTTATAAAACTTGATAAATAAAATAATTTAAATGAGGTGGATGAGCCCGAGTACCTGCTAAAAAGTAATCAGACATATACCGTGGCATAGCCACAGTGTAGCTATAGATTAAAATTGGCATTTTTTCACATATTTGTGGGACATAATTACTATATTCTGCACTATATACACTAGTGCAGCATATATGGCTGAAAAGGGACCAAACACAGTCACAAGTTGACAATGTTTGGTTGGTTTTAGCCTAAGCCTATATAGCAGCAAAACCACTTTATACATCTGAGGACTTTTTTTACTGGCTGTTGGTTGATCTTTAAATAGTGGTGGTGCCAGGGTAAAGCATCATGAGATGCTGCCCTGACATCACTTAATGCAGAGGGACCACATTGTAGCTAGGCTCTGAAGGAAAGCTGATTAATGTGGTTACGCTATCCAACGTCCAGTAAAGCTGAATGATATCACATCCCCTTATCAGCTTTATTCCAAAGCT
Source organism: Phyllomedusa bahiana (assembly GCA_025379985.1). NCBI lineage: Eukaryota > Metazoa > Chordata > Amphibia > Anura > Hylidae > Phyllomedusa > Phyllomedusa bahiana. The sequence goes on from JAODAL010036288.1 coordinate 38,945, forward strand.
GTTTCACAGATGTGAAAGGGGGTGTAACTTTGACAAAAGAGGGCGTGTCATGTAAATCAGGGGGTGTGCACCACTCAAACCATCAAGGCGGCTAACTGCAATTCAAAATCTCCCGGAAGGCCACTTCCAAAAGTTGGCAAGTATGCTTTAAGTAGATGCTGCCGTATAAAATCAAATGTCAAGTCTGATTACAGCATTTACATGCTGACACTTTTTAGATTATTCACAGTATGGTACTGCTACCTGATACAATTTAAAAAAACTAATTTTTCAGAAACTGATATCAAAATAGAAGGAGCAAAAAAATTATATGAGGTGGACAACCCCTTTTGCTTTATGTTACACAACAGATGAAACATTTGCAAACCAAATTTTTTTTACCACCACCTTAATTCCCTTCCAATGCACACAAGTAGGGCCGTTCCTTAGGGCGGGAAGAACAGACTACCCAGGCTGCCGAAGGCCGTGAATGGGGGGGGGAGGCACCATAGGTAGTTCTGAGCCCTGCCCCGAGAAACAGCCAGGTTACAGTGGAGGTTTATGCAAACCTCCTGTGTCTCCAAAAGGGGGAAGTACATATTCCAATAACAGTGGCACACTATAAACTGGAGCACTATCAAAAGGGACATAGGAATTTTGACAAAAGCATTTCTGCTATCTAGGATATATGAGAAATTTTTTGAGGTTCTCAGTTCACATTTTTGATCAAAACTGCTTAAGCCACCTCCAAACTTCAACGGGACCTCAAGGCAGATGGTCCTACACTATTGATGCACTATTTTTACCTCTCCTGGACTCTATTCAGATATCCATATATCAGGGAGTGAAGGACCGACTTTTGAACATACTGCACTGATTTAAAAACCTGTCAAGGTGGGTGGAGTGCAAAAAAACTAAATGGAGGCAGCCACTCCTCCAAACTCAAACTAGAAACAATATATGGTTATGCACATCCAAAAAAACATTTTTGAAAAAAAATGAACATAGGTGCAACACTGGTGCGGCTGTAGTATACATACATATTCCAAAAACAGTGGCACACTATAAACTGGAGCACTATCAAAGGGGACATAGGAATTTTGAAAAAAAGCATTTTCCAAAAGGGGGAAGGACGTGTGAGGACTCCTGTCTCCTGCATCCTAGGCAAGGGTGCAATGTGTGAGTGGAGTGAGTGGAACTTCAATGTACACACACATGCATATATATAGTATATATATATAATATATATATATATATTATATATATATAGTATATATAATATATATATATATATATTATATATATATATAGTACAGACCAAAAGTTTGGACACACGTTCTCATTCCAAAAGTTTTCTGTATTTTCATGACTATAAAAATTGTAGATTCATGCTGAAGTCGTCAAGACTATGAATTAACACATGTATAATTATATACTTAACAAAAAAGTGTGAAACAACTGAAAATATGTCTTATATTCTAGGTTCTTCAAAGTAGCCACCTTTTGCTTTGATTACTGCTTTGCACACTCTTGGCATTCTATTCTCTTGATGAGCTTCAAGAGGTAGTCACCTGAAATGGTCTTCCAACAGTCTTGAAGGAGTCCCAAGATGCTTAGCACTTTTTGGGCCCCTTTTTGGGCCTTCATTTCTGCGGTCCAGCTCACCCCAAACCATCTCGTTTGGGTTCAGGTCGGGTGACTGTGGAGGGCCAGGTCATTCTGGCGTAGCACCCCATCACTCTCCTTCTTGGTCAAATAGCCCTTACACAGTCGGGGAGGTGTGTTTGGGGTTATTGTCCTTTAAAAATAAATGATGGTCCAACAAAAATTCAAACCGGATGGAATAGCATGCCGCTGGCAAGATGCTGTGGTAACCATGCGGGTTTTCAGTATTCCTTCAATTTGAATAAATCCCCAACAGTGTCACCAGCAAAGCACCCCCACACCATCACACCTCCTCCTCCATGCTTCACGGCGGGAACCAGCCATGTAGAGTCCAATCGTTCTCCTTTTCTGCTCGCACAAAAGACACGATAGTTGGAACCAAAGATCTTAAAATTTGGGCTCATCAACCAAAGCCCCAGATTTCCACTGGTCTAATGTCCATTCCTTGTGTTCTTTAGCCCAAACAACTCTCTTCCCTTGTTGCCTGTCTTTAGCAGTGGTTTCCTAGCAGCAATTTTACCATGAAAAGGGCCCGCTGCACACAGTCTCCTCCCTTTAAAAGTTGTTTGTAGAGATGTGTCTTTCTGCTAGAACTCTGTGTTGGGATTGACCTTGTTCTCTAATCTGAGCTGCTGTTAACCTGCAATTTCTGAGGCTGGTGACTCGGATGAACTTGGTCTTCCTTTCCTGGGGTGATCCTCATGTGAACCAGTTTATTTGTAGCACTTGATGGTTTTTGCCACTGCACTTACAAAGTTTCCCCAATTTTTTCGGACTGACTGACCTTCATTTCTTAAAAAAATAGATGGGCCCCATCGTTTTTTCTTTACGTAGCTGCTTTTTTTCTGGCCATAATACAAATTCTAACAGTCCATTCAGTAGGACTATCAGCTGTGTATCCACCTGACTTTTTGAACAAAACAACTGATGGTCCCAACCCCATTTATAATGCAAGAAAAACCCACTTATTAAACTTACAGGGCACACCTGTGAATGGAAAACCATTCAGGTGACTACCTCTTGAAATTCATCAAGAGAATGGCAAGAGTGTGCAAAGCAGTATTTAAAGCAAAAGGTGGCTGCTTTTTAAGAACCTAGAAATAAAGACATATTTTCAGTTGTTTCACACTTTTTTGTTACGTATTTAATTCCATATGTGTTAAATCATAGTTTTGATGCCTTCAGTGTGAATCTACAATTTTTTCTACAAATAAGTCGCTGTGTATCTACACACATACACCCTATGTTTTTTGACTATAGGGTATATACTGTGTACCCTATAAATTAAAAA
>JAODAL010036289.1:0-41874 GCA_025379985.1 Phyllomedusa bahiana
AAGTCCCCCCCATTGCTGCCAGGTATCCCCCATTTTTTGCCAGGTATGCCCCATTTTTTCCCAGTAGTGCCCCCATGTTTGCCGGGAGATGCCCCCTCTGTTGCCAGGAAATTTCCCCTCTGTTCCCAGGTAGTGCCCCCCTGGTAGCCAGTAGTGCCCCCATCTGTTACCGGTATGCCCCCTTTGTTGCCGGGGTAGTGCCCCCTCTGTTGCCAGGTAATGTCCCCTCTGTGCCGGGTAGTGCCCCCTCTTTGCCGGGTAGTCCCCCCCTTTGTTGCCAGTATGCCCCCTCTGTTGCCAGTAGTTGCCCTCTCGTTAGCCAGGTGGGCCCCCCTAAACTAATAAAAATAAAATAAAAAAACCACTTACCTTACCAGGCTCCTGCCGCGGCCAGCCCTCCCGACCTTCAGCGGGCAGGGGGAATGGAGCAGCCGGGGTCACTCCCCGCGCCGCGCGCACTTCCCCCTGCCCCGGGACCTGAAAGTGCAGCGCCACACCGGCGCCGTACATACAGGGGAGGAAGGACGATCCCCCTGCCCCTCCCCCACAGTGAGACCGCGGGGGGGTTGAAGCGGGCGCCGGCCGCTTCACCCGCCGTAGGAGCAGTCCGGCCCCGCAAGAGTAGCGCACCAGCGCACTCTTGCCCGCGGTAATTTAAAGGCCCCCCGCCGCCTGCAGGCGGCGGAGAATGCCAACTCCCCCGGGAGGGGGGGAGGGGACCCCAAATAGGGGGACCCCCCCCCCCAAAAAGGGGAGAGTTGGCATGAAAAGGCTATATTCAGAACTCTCCCATTGAAATGAAAGGAGGAGAACTGCGCAAGTGCGGCCCTCTTCCTATTTGCTGAGACCGGCTTGTAATGCACCGTAAATGTATTTGACCTGATAAAGTGCTACTCTACATGAAAGTAGCCTCTAATTAACCCCTTATCAATATTGGGGGTTTTTGAGTACGTCCTAAACTGGTAAGGAGCTTTGTGCGGGATCGCAGTACAATCCCGCACAAGCTGGGGGGTGTTAGCCCAATTTCAGCCCACCTACACTGTTTAAACCCCCTTTCTAAATCAAAAAAACTGTGCCGCCACTGTTTCTCCACGAGCGGACACCTGTGCGAATTGCCCGGGGCCCCCGATCACTTAACATACAGATGGATCCTTGTGAAGCTTTCATCGCCGTCAGTTTTGCACCCGTCACCAGCAGAAAATGGGGAACCCCCATCTTTGTACACCCTAAAGCATTTTTTACAATGCATTTGCTGTTAACGATCGCACCCTTAGTGGGGAACACCAAAAAAAAAAAGGAACTAAGTTAAGGGGAAAAAAAAGTATTTAAAATGTAAAAAAAAAAATAAAAAATTAAATGTTAATTACTCCCCTTTCGCCATTTTTCAAATAAAATAATAAAAAATGACACATATTTGGTATCGCCGCTCAGAAAAAAATCCAATCTATTAAAAATCAAATTATCCCCACGCTGAACACCGATTAGAAGAAAAAAAATTCCCAAGTCCAAAATTGGGGTTTTTTTGGGAATTTCACTTCCCAAAAAATTGGGAAAAAATTTAACAAAAAATCTCAGCATTTTCCCAAAATGGGACAAAAAAATTACACTTCAGTCTGCAAAAAATGCCCCCTCACATCCGTAGGTGTTTTGTAAAAAAAGTTATTTGGGTTCAGAAAATGGCGCCCGAGGGGCAATTTTAATAATAGGAAAGGTGTTTTTTAATTTTTTTACGGTACCAAAACAAAAACAAAAACCATACATGTTTGGTATGCCGAGATACGATATCAACCTGTAGAATACAGAGAACACATCTTTTTTAATTTTACCGAAGAGACCAACGCCGTAAATACAAACTTCACACAAACACATGGCACAAGTATGTGTTTTATACATATTGACCCACTTTGAATTTTTTTGCAGTTTCCCAGTATATTTTATGGTAATATGAATAAGATAATTAGAAAGTACACTTAAATCTACATCAATAGGGTTATAGTAGAAATGGGCCGAATTGATTTTCTAACCGAAGTGGAATTCGTTAGAATTTCAGGAAAACTTCGTTTCTGAAGATGTCGAAGTTTGGGTACTTCGGGTGAACGAAGTTAGCTTTGATTTTATAAAGATGGCTGCGAGCACATGGCGTTACATGGGGCAAAGAAACTCCTACGCGCGTATGTGCGCGTGCTCTAGACGTGCAGTACTCACTCTATCACAACACGCTGAGACGCCCGCGTGGGATTCTGCTAATCTCTTTCAACCCAAAACCCGCCAGAGCGCGCCACACCCATATAGAGCGCGACGCGTGTGCGCGCAACCCCCCCGAGACGCTGCAGTGTGACCTACCAGCGATAACCTCACAGCGCAACGAATAGCTTACATCCTTCCAGAACAGATACAGTGCGCGTGTGAGTAGACGAGCTCGCGGCGGCTTATATACGCGCTCTGACACTCTCTCTACCATCTCACAAAAAAGAACAACCACTCGACAAACTCATCCTCTCTTCTCAACGTCGCACCGCAGCCTCGACATCTCTCTCTCTGCGCGAGAGTCGCGCGCAATAAGCTCTCAACTATGTTACTACAGAGACGCTTCTATTAACGTTCTATTTCTGATTTTTTGGGGTATTGGATCTGAAGTCCAGTGTGCGCCACTGCAGCTGCATATACATTTTAATGCTATCTGCTCACCAGCACATTGAAATGCCCTAGGGGGATCTAAGAGCCTGTTTCCGTTGTATTCATTTAAAGGAAGCACTGCGTTTTTACAATAAAAATAATCCACTTCATTTTTGCTGCTTCAATTCTTTTGCGCAAATTACATCCAGGGGCTAATAAAGCGGTTTTATGCAGCTCTGGTGACAAAAAGAAAACGTATTATTTCACCGCCAAAAAAAGACATTTTTCTGTAGCATAATTTGCACAAGCGAAGGTTAATACAAGTTTTACTCTTGTTGTGTAGCGTAGAAACACGCCATGTAACACTCTACAAACTCGTAGTTTTTGGTTGCTCAATTCTTTTGCGCAATTTACATCCAGGGGGTTAATTAAGCGTTGTTCTGCCTCTGTGGTGACTAAAAGAAAACTTATTTCACCGCCAAAAAGACATTTTCCCTGTAGCATAATTCACAAGCGAAGGTTTAATTACAAGTTTAACGTCTTGTTGTGTAGCGAGAAAACACGCCATTGTACCTGGGGGTTTGCCCCCGGGGCCCCACCACGCTACAAACTCGTAGTTTGTGCGGCCTCAATTCGTTGGCGCAATTTAACATCCAGGGGTTAATTAAGCGTTGTTTTGCTGGTGTGCTGACAAAAATAAACCGTCTTTTCCAACGCCCAAATATATATATTTTTTTGGTAGCCTAATTCACAGCAAAGGCTAATTACAACTGGTATTCTCATGTTGTGTGGCGTAGATAACACACAATTGTAACACGCTACAAAGCTACTAGTTTGTTCGGCTCAATTCTTTTGCGCAATTTACATCCAGGGTTTAATTAAGCGTTGTTTTGCTGGTGTGCTGACAAAAATAAACCGTCTTTTTAAACGCCAAATATATATTTTTTTTTTTGGTAGCCTAATTCACAAGCAAAGCTAATTACATACAATGTATCATCTATGTTGTTGGCGTAGAAAACACGCAATTGTACACGCTACAAGGCTACTAGTTTGTGGGTGGCTCAATTCGAATGCGCAATTTAAGCATCCAGGGTTAATTAAGCGTTGTTTTGCTGCTGTGCTGACAAAAAATAACCGTCTTTTCAACACCGCAATATTATACATTTCTTGTAGCATAATTCCACAAGCGAAGGTTTAATTAAGCCTGTTTGTGCTTTTTACATTTAGTAAAACACACAAGTTCTGAAAAACCGACACATACAAGTAAATTTTTTTCCTGGCCATTTGTGAGCGCAATTTATATCCAAGGGTTAGCCCAAGCGTTGTTACTGGGGTTCATTTTGTAGTCAAAAAACAGGGTGTATATTTATCATATACAGATAGCTTCATCAAACAGTGTCTGTACATTTTAGAACAAACAGTATGTCTGACAGAGAGGTGGCAGGCTCTGCAACTGCGAGTGGCAGTGGCACAAACATTTTCTGAAAACGGCCCCAAGGTCTCAGAGCACAGCAAGGGACCGTCGCAGCAGGGGGTCACTCTGTGAGGCCACAACTGCCGGCTGCATCTAGCGGCCGTGTGTTGTTCAGCAACCCCAAGTGGTTCTTGATTGGTTGATTAGGTCATCCTCCTTCCTCCCAGATGACATCTGACAACCCCCAGCCAAGAGCGGTGGGCAACCTCAGATCACAACACTTAGTTATTGGCAATGGCCGCGGGAGCGGGTCAGCGGCCCTCACCGGCCCACAGCCCGCCTCTGTCCCACCCAGTTCCCTCAGCCAGGGATCTACTATGTGGTGTGGGGGCTCAGCGCCACTATATAGCGAGGATGAACAATTTAGGAGGGCAGTCAGCAGCTACGTGGCAGCGAAGAAATGGGGCCAATATCCCCAGCTTCTGCAGTAGGGCGGCAAAGTATAGATGGGAGATGCATGGGAGGTCAATGTGGATGATGAGGTCAGCCTCTTCTTACCAAGACCGTTATGAGGACAGTAGTGACGATGAAACACAAATAGATGATGATGTAGCCGACCGCACATTTGGAGCCGTGAAGCAAGGGCTTCATCATCGTTCAGGAGAAGGAGGCGTCAGCTTGCGGTCAGGCAGCGGCGCAGCCAGCATGTGGGTTGTGTGGGCCCGTGAGTCAGCAGGGTAGCAGCATTGTGATTTCGGGACCATGCGGCCACGGGGTAGAAAACCCGCTCGCAGGTCCAAGACATTAGCGGCAACAGGGCTCAGCAGGCAGCGGCGGCAGTATCACTACCATCTGCGGAGCTTGGCGGTAAAATCACTACTCGGCGGTGTGGCAGTTCTTTGCTAAAGACACCTGAGAGCCGAATATGGTAATATGTAGAATCTGTGGGCCAGAAAGTGAAGCGTGGCCAGGGAGCTACGTAGGCACAACGGCCACCTGCGTCAACACATGCACGCGTCACCCATTCCGTGCCTGGGAGAAACGTGGCTCAGATGTGGGTGGTCCATCCTGGTCGCTGCAACAGCGGCCAGTGGCACGCATGCCATTTCAGCCAGTCAAGGCTCCACCACACCTCTGCAGAAGGCAAGCTGGTTTCTCCTTTGACCCATCCTCTTCCCGTCCAGATGCTTCCTGCTCCTCGCTACTCCATCGGCGCCAGCAGTCGTTCAGCGAGCGATTGTAAAGAACAACAGTTTTGCGTCCAACCATCCTCAGGTTGCGCAGCTGACCTGCTCCTGTCCAAAATTGTGTAATGCAACCCTCCCTTTCTCAAATGTTGACTCTTCACCATTAAGAGAACGCAAGGGCTTGTGCCGAGCCCGAGATGGAGAGTTCCAGAGCCGTAATTTCTTTTCCAAAAGGCAGTACCAGCACTTCATAAATATGTAGAACAGAAAGTGGGTCAGTCCTTGAGCTTAATCGGTTTGGTTTCTCAAGGTACAGGCCGCAGCGCGGACGTCTGGGAGCTGTAACTACGGTCAGGTCCATACATGTCCTTTAACGGCCCACTGGGTGAATGTGCTTCTGCCAGCGCACACCTACAACTTGAACAGGAAGAGACCCGCCCTTTCGTCCTCCACGTTTGTCAAACCTGCTGCTCCAGCGCCGAAATGTCCGCCCCTCCTCCTCACCACCCACCACCACCATCTCAGCCCTCCCACAAGTACTTGCTCCATCATACCACATGTGTAGGCACATCGCTGTCCACGCAGTTCTACACCAAGCTTGCCTCGGGAACGAAGTCACACAGGGGAGGGAACTGCTCCGCGTCATGCAAGCAAGAGAAATCGATGGTGTGGCTTTCTCCCGCGCCAACTGCAAATCGGACCAAGGTGACGGACAATGGGAGGAACATGGTGTCCGCGCTGCAACGAGGAGGGATGGTCCAATGCGCCCTGCAATGGCGCACTGTTCAAATCTGGTTTGTAAAAAGTTCCTGAAGTCTTCCACCGATCTTCAGACATTCCTGAAATGGCCAGGAAACTGTGCAATGCACTTATTATCCATTCGTACAAAAGCCAGGAACACCCCTCCTCGAGTTGGCAGCGGCAGAACGGCCTCCCCCCAACACGTCTGATATGCGAAGTTTTCCACCCCCTGGAATTCCGCCTGCAAACAAGTTGGACCCGACTGTATGAACAAGAAAGAGGCCATTAACGATATTTGATGAGCCAGGCAGACAGAAAGTACTCCCCTGTGTAACTTTTGATGTCAGCCAGTGGCAGCTCATACGGGTGACAACCCTGCCTTTGATGAGGCCATTCGAGGAGGCCACGATATTTGTCACTCGTCCAGGACTACGGGATGAAAAAAGACATTACAATGCTTCAAGTCCTGGAACAGATGCTGGAAAATCTGTCAGGTCAGGACTGGTAGATGTGGGCGACTACATCTCGTGTCCACATGAGTCCGGTGGGACTGAAATGGAGGAGGAGGAGGAGGAAGGACATTGGAGCAGAAGCATGTGCTGGTGAAATGATGGATTTCTACCCATGAGACCAAGGAGAGAGGAGCAGGAGCAGCTGTAGTAGGTGGATGGAGATTAGGAAGACTATGCATATGACTCCCAAGCACCGTAGGCAGTATACATTGGAATGTGGAGGCAGGGAAGCTCCCTCGTAGTCACTGTTCCAGAATGTCCCTCAGCATGCTTATTTTGCCTGGCTAGTACAGCCGAATAGTCCACACCGGGCAGAGGGGATGACTTTTCTTGCTCTCCACCCTATTGGACCCTCGCTAATTCGCTAACCGGGGGGGTCCAAAATGGAGCCTTTTCCCAGCTATTTGAGAGGGAAGGGACAAACACAATACTATAGGGAAATCCTCCGTAATCAGTTGGCCGCGGCCTTTGTGCGGCATCGTCCCTCCTCGGACAGGTCTGACCGGGGGGTTCCTCAGCGCTCACGTACTACTGCCGCGGCGGCTGGGGATAGGTGGGTGGTAGGACCGTACCAGCTCACATCAGCAGTGACCTAAGTCTGGAAAGTCACTAATGAGAGCTTCCTTACCCGCCTAGTGAGGAGGGCAGTCCCAGCAGCAGCAGCAGCAGGACCTCTGGAGCATTCCCAGAACCAACAGGTGTGGCCTACTTGGACCAGACACTCTGCCACCTCCTAGTTAGAAGACCGCCTGGACTACTGGGCAGCCAAACGGAATGTTGGCCGCAACTTGCTGAGTTTGCAGTGGAGAAGCTGACCTCCCGGCCAGTAGTGTGGCATCAAGCGGGTGTTCAGTGCGGCGGGGGCCACGTTACCAAGGAAACCCGCTTGTCCACGTGAAATGTTTGAACGACTGACCTTTGTTCAAGATGACTCCGTGGATCGGCAGGATTTCCAACACACCAATGCCTTAGCGTCAGTCTGGGTTCAAACGACCCGCCTCAGCCACTAGACTGCTGCCGCCCCCCGCTCTGATGCCACACATCTGCTGATAGTTTCTCCATCTGCCTACCACCGTCTTACCAGGGACTGGTATTGCCACCCACCTCAACACTCTGTCATTGTGCCACTCTATTGCTCATTCTGCCTGCTGCTGTTGCCTGTTGCCGGCAATCCACACTTGTCCATTGTGCCACTACTGCTGCGGCCTGGTACTGTTTTGCCACCGCCGTCCAGAATGTCATTGGTGCCACTCTCTGACCTCATGCTGTTGCGCCTGACCATCACCATCCACTCTCTGTCAATTGTGCCACTCGCCAGACCTCATGGGCGGCTGCCCGCCGTGACCTTCCGCTCTCTAGTTCATATGTGGCCTCCTGTGGCCTAATACTATTTTTGCCAACCTGCAAAAAGTCATTGTTGTGCCACTGGCTCGAGTCGGCGCTCATGCTGCCTGTCGAGGTGATGCGCGAGCCGAGTGACGTGCCCTCCACACTGTGTCCCATTGTAGTGCACTGTGCTGACCTCATGCTGCTGTCCGTGGCTGCTGCCTGTGCCCTCCACACGTGGCCTACTCCTGTTTTGCCACCCTTCCAGAATTTGTCCATTGTGCCACTGTCTGACCCTCATGCTGCTGCCGTGGCTGCTCAGTGCCACTCACACTGTGTCATTGGGCCACTTGTCTGACCTTATGCTGCTGCTTTTGCTACTGCCGTGCCCTCATCACTGTGTCATTGTACCCACTCTTTGGCCTACTCCTTTTTTGCCAGCTCCAGAATATGTCATTGTGCCACTGGCCTGACCCTCATACTGCTGCCAGCTGTTGACCTCCACTGTGGCTGTGCCACTCTGTGCCCTAAAAACTGTTTTCCACCTCCATAATGTCATTGTGCCACTGTCTGACCTCATAACTGCCTGCTGCCGTGACCTCCACACGGTATCATTGTGCCACTCCTGTGGCCTAAATACGTGTTTTGCCTGCCTCCATAATGTCATTGTGCCACTAGCCTGACCTCATACTGCTGCCGCTGGTGACCTCCACTGTGTGATTGTGCCCTCTGTGCCCCTAATACTGTTTTTTCTACCACCCTCCCATAAAGTCTTTGTGCCACTGCGACCTCATACCTGCTGCCACCGCCGTGAACTCCACTCTGTATCATTGTGCCACTCTGTGGCCTAATACTGTTTTGCGCCTCCATAATGTCATTGGCAACTGCCCTGACCTCATACTGCTGCCGCCGTGACCACCCACAACTGTGTGATTGTGCCACTCCGTGCCTAATAATACGTCTGCCGCCTCCATAATGTCATTGTGCCACTGTCTGACCTCCATACTGCTGCTGCCGTTACCTCCACACGGTATCAATTGTGCCACTCTGTGGCCTAATACTGTTTTTGGTGCCGCCTCCAATAATGTCATTGTGCCACTGCCCTGACCTCATACTGCTGCTGCCGTGACCTCCACACTGAGTGATTTGCCACTCTGTGGCTTATACTGTTTTTCTCTTTCCTCCACCATAATGGTCATTGTGCCACTGCCTGACTCATACTGCTGCCGCCGTGACCTCCACACTGTGTGATTGTGCCACTCTGTGGCTCATACTGTTTTGGCCACCTCCAGAATGCATTGTGCCACTGTCTGAACCTCATACTGCTGCCCGCCGTGACCTCCACACTGTGTGCTTGTGCCACTCTCCTGGGTTCCCTAATACAGTTTTTTTCCGCCTCCATAATGTCATTGTGCCACTGTCTGACCTCATACTGCTGCCGCCGGTGACCATCCACTCTGTACATTGTGCCACTCTGTGGCCTAATACTGTTTTGCCGCCTCCATAATGTCATTGTGCCACTGCCTGACCTCATACTGCTGCCGCCGTGGACCTCCACACTGTGTGTTTGTGCCATCTCAGTGGCCTAATACTGTTTTTTTGCCACCTCCAGAATGCCATTCGTGGCCACTGTCTGACCTCATAACTGCTGCGCCGTGACCTCCACACTGTGAGATTGTGCCACTTGTGGCCTAAATACTGTTTTTGCCGCCTCCAAATGTCATTGTGCCTCTGCCTTGACCTCATGCTGCTGCTGCCAAGACCCCACACTGTGTGATTGTGCCACTCTGTGGCCTAATACTCTGTTTTGCCGCCTCCAAAATGTCATTGTGCCACTGCCTGACCTCATGCTGCTGGTGGCTGGCCGCCGTCACCCTCCCACACTCTATCACTAATGTAGCCACCGGAAAGGGTGCTCTCAGCTTGTTTTTTCCAGCTTTCGCTAGCAGACTTATCAGGCTACTTCCGCTTGAGTTTTTTTTGGTCAGTTTTGCCCCTCTTAAGTGCCCAGGGAAATTTTATAGTGGAAGCGATTCTAAGAGCCGGCGGCATCATGTGCGTGTCATACTAAAAAACACAACATTGTATAAGACCAAACCAAGCTCCTCTGCATAATTAAGCATGGCACAAACACAACGTTCTACGCACCCTGCAGTTGCTCTGGGCAGCCAGGGAAATAGCTTGTTTTTTTAACGTGATTCTGCCGAAGTAATTCGGAACCAGAAACAAATTTGTCGAAAATTCTGCGAAGTGACCGATACGACCGAATTTTTGAGAAATTCCGGAGCCCATCTCAACCAGGGGCGTGGTGGTTTTGCTGCCTGAAGTTTTGGAGCAACGCGCGTGTGAGGCCGCGTGAAAGGCAAGGCTCTTACCCCCAGACTTAATGAAAGACAGTATCCTGTACAGCGACTGTACTGAGGTGTGAGAATATGGTGTAGTGGGGGCTGGGCAACGAGGGTTCCAGAACCTACGTTAGAAAGGGACCTACATGTTTAAGTGTAGTGGCCAATGGCCAAGGGTTTTTTGTGTTAGGTTGTACTGGTTTTGCATGTTTTTCCAGGGTACTGGAGCGCTGCCTGAATAAATCTGCTTGTTTTTTTTTGAGGCAGTTTAAAAATATACCAAGTATCAGAGTGACCTGAGTGCCATACCTGTTCTACAAAATGATGACAATCCCACTAAAGTACTCTAAAGACCCCCCAAGACGGTCCAAGAGGGCATCCAAAAGCGAGAGCTTACAGTAGCTGATCTTAGAGCCACAATTGATCATTTTCTTTCTCATAATGCAAAAGACAATTCCATTCCAATTATGAAGTGGAAGGCTCTTAAATGCCTCCTTAGAGAGGTTCTTATCAAACATGGTAGTAGATTAAAAAGGGAGCGGGTCATTCCCTCTGGTTGGCCCTTTAAAAGATCTCTTCTTTGGAGATGCTCCATAAACAAGCACTCTCTGGTTCAGTTCGGCGTGAACTTTAAGTGGTCAGGTTGGAGGCGAAACACCTTCTTGAAGCATCTTGGGGCAAATTCCTACAAATGTGGACACTTATTAGCCAAGGCCACACAGGAAAGAATATCTCACTGTTTTATCTCATGTATCATGAATTCCTCTGGAGTAGTGTTGATCAAACTGTTCTAGAAAAGTTAAGTTCTAGTAGAACTTCTCGAATTTTTAGAACTTGAACGGAACATTTTACTGTTCGTGTCTCGAGCAAAGTCTAGTTATAGTTCTACACCGCCAAATTTAGTTTCGTTTTTCAGCGGCTTTCTCTTCACTTTTGGCGGCATCCAATCATGGCATGAGCACAGAGAAAGTGTCAGAAACGTCATCGTAGCTGAGGTGTAGGCTCATCATTGGCTACCATTTTATATATATTTCACTGTATTTAGAGTGCCTTGTGAAGCCATTTTCAGCTCACACTCTGTCCTGGTACAGACTGCTCTTATTAGATAGCAATTTACTCTTTCCATAGACATCAATAGAAAGGAGTTTTGTGTTTTTGCTGGCTGCATCTTTCCCTACACCCAGAAGCTGATATTAGCAACATTTGCAGGCTCACATAACACCTAACTCTCATGTACATGGATATATATTACACAGAGTTCTTGGATTTGCTAAATCATACTCAGTGCCCAAAAGTTCTATTTTTGCAGTTTTGGGGGTTCAGTGATTGTATAACACACCGGCTCCAAATCTCCTATGTGTCAACCGGCTTTTGAGCCCCTGAGAGCAGGCGAGTGCAGTGCCCCGTAGCACTGAGCCTACCCCACGCTGCACCTCCTATAGCTCTGCCCCTGCTTGCAAGCTGTCCTCATCTTTTTAGTTAGCCATTGAAAGGAATGAAGTATTTTAGCCTCTGAATTTTTTTCTGTCACTCTTAGAGTCAAATTTTCTTCACTAAGTTGTTCCACTAAGTAGTTTTAGGCTGATCTCTCACCTTCCTCATGATTAAGAATACCCCAAGAGGTGAGATTTTGAATGGTGCCACAGATCAATGTCGATCGACAGTCATTTTGTATTTCTTCCATTTTCTTATTATTGCACCAACAGTAGTCTCCTTCTCACCCAGCGTCTTATTTAAGGTTTTGTAACCCATTCCAGCTTTGTGCAGGTCTATGATCTTGTCCCTGACATCCTCAGAAAGCTCTTTGGTTTTACCCATGTTATAGAGGTTTCTACTTAAACATAGAAAGGGATTATTTACTGTAAGAGCAGTGAGACTGTGGAATTCTCTGCCAGAGAAACTTGTCACGGTGACTTGACTAACAGAGTTCAGAAAGGGTCTGGATGCATTTCTAGAGTATAATAATATAACAAGTTATAGTGACTTGGATTCTGGAGAAGGGTCGTTGAACCAGGGATTTATTCTGATTGCCAGATTGGAGTTGGGATGGAATTTTTTTCCCTAAAATAAGGACAATTGGCTTCTACCTCATGCGGGTTCTTGCCTTCCTCTGGATCAACAATATAGCACAATAGGCTGAAGCAGATGGATGTCTGTCTTTTTTTGGTCTTACAAACTATGTAACTTGCCCCTTACCGCCTTTCTTCTATGCAGTATGATGGAACATCTTTTACACTCTGTAAATCCTGATATTAGAGGGATTCAAAATGGAGACCAAAAATATAAAATGCTCAGCATTTGCAGATTACCTTTTGATTTATATCACCAACCCTCAGGTGTCACTCCCTCCCTCCCCTACTGTCGGAATTGTCTTGATTTAGTGTTTGGCCTAACTATAAAATTAATTTCTCCAAATCTGAAGCCCTCAATTTTTTCTTTTCCCTCCCCCCAATAAAAACTTCTTTTTAAATTCCCTTTCCCCGGGTTTTTCCCCCATCAATTTCCAAATTTAGGTACTAAAATTCTAACTAAACTTTCCCAATTATTTGATCTTAATTTTCTCCCTTTGCTTTCACAATTTTTAATCAAACTTTTTACCGATTTGGGAAAAATTTCCAAACCTTCCCGGGGTTTTTGGGGGGGAGGGAAATGTTTTAAAAATTTTTCTTCTTTCCCAAAGTTTTCTGTCTCCTAAGACCAAATTTCCCTTTCTTATTCCTTCTTTTGGAACAAAATTCAACGTTATTTTACTAAGTTCATTTCGCAGCAGGAATGTCCAAAAGTCAGTAAGTTATATGAAGTAGACCCAAAGACAAAGTAGAAGTGGGTCTCCTGGACTGTAAATTGTATTACTTTGCTGCAATATATAATAATTTTATGGATATTATTCATGAAAAACCCAATGTAAATAAGGGGATATTTTGCCCCGGACAAAACCCTTTAAACTCTCTCCTTTTGGGCAAAAAAAATTTCCCTTTTCATATAAACCCAAAAAATTTTTTTTTTTTTTAGTAAATCACATACTTTAGCTATCCCATGTAAAATTAGAACCCAGGATGTTTTATTAGACTTGGCTGGCCCATTACTTACAATAACAGACAGCCCTCTCTTCCCTCTTGGTGGGATCCAAAAAATGGTTCTTAGGATCCTCCAAGTTTTGTCCCCTCCTTGAGAACAAAATTTATAAAGAGAGGCATTTAATACCTTTAGCAGGTATTACTGGAGAAAATTCTTCTGTACCTGATCGCTATCATTTTAAATGCACACAATTTAGCCATTTTATCCCTCCAATATTTCTAAATCTAATTTTTAGCGTTCTCTTTCGCCATTTAAGCATTTGTGTTTTTTTCCCGCCTCTTGCCCCAGGCACCCAATTCCTTGTGGTAAACAATTGGCCCATTTTGGCCTAAAAATTCAGACCTTTCCCGCCCCTTTTTTTTTGATCCGGAAAAAGAAAAATAAACAAAATTTATCTCTAGTCTCGGGGGAATAAAATGTTTTTTTTTTAACACATAAGGCCCGCATTTTTCTTGAAAAGCTAAAGAAAAAGAGTTTAAAATTGTGTCCAGTTTGGGACTAGTACCTTCTCTCTTACGTTTCCCCCGTTTCCCCCCGAAAATAAGACCCGTGTCTTATATTAAATTTTTCTCCTAAAAAGAGGGTAAGGGCTTATTTTTTTGGGGATGTCTTATTTATTTTATGAAAAGGGGGAAAAATTTTTTTTTTTTTTTTTAAATTTTTGAACAAAAAAAATTTAACATGTATTTTAAAATACTGTAGTTTTTTCATTACAAAAAATTTGCATAACAGCCAAAAAATATGAATTGCCCTAAAAAAAAAAAGCACTATTTTCTTAATTTTTTGGGGGTTTTTCTTATTTTCGGGGAAAAAAGGGTAGATTGGGGATCCTAGTGTTCTTTTTCATGTTGGTTGGGGTTTTTTAAAAATTCACCCCGTTTTTGGGAAAGGGAGTAAATTTCAGCGATTCGTAATTGTATGGGGAACTATAGTCCCAGACATATCAAAACAAACCTCTTATTCCAAAAATTTCCCTTTCCCCCAAATTGGGGCCCATAAAAAAATCCCTTTACCAAAGGGCTTTTTTTGGCAGCAAAAAAGTTGAAAACACGTAAATGGGGATAACCCGAAACAACCCTCATTGGAAAGGGCGGTTTTGGGAAGGGAAATGGCCTTTGTTCATTGTATGGAAGAATTGATTGCTCACACTGAAGCTGGTATGGGAAAGTTTTGCAGTACTTGGGCCCCTTGGTTGACTTACCAATCCTTGCCGGAATTCTGTGTTCTGTCTATATAATTTCTCTTGAATTTTACTAATGGCCCTTTCACTCCTTCTCTGTTTTCAGAGCTCCATGTCCTTCCAGGTATTGATGGGTTGGGTATGGCACTGTTACAATTCTCCCTTTCCCTCACCCCCCCCACCCCCACCCTTTTTTATTTGTTCTCTCTCTTCTCTTGTCCCCCTCTCTGATGGTGATAGCGTTTATAGTGAAATATAATTTTCAATTGATCTGGTCCACCTCTCCTTCCTCATTCTATGGCTTTTCAGATTATTATGTTTCATTGTTATCCTGATTGTGATATGTTGACATTGCAATTTACTGCTATGATTATTATCATTCCTATGATTGCTGTGGTTTTATTCTCATTCTGTTGTGTGTAAAAAATTTCAATGAAAATTACATTTGAAAAAAAAACTAAGTTTGACAAATATTAGCCCATGGAACACACCTTTCTACACTGCAGAAATTGCTCATGAATGGTTTGAGGAATCAGACAAAGAGTTCAAGTTGTTGACTAGGCCTCCACATTCACTAGATCTTGATCAGATACAGTTTTAAACACTGAAGGCCTCACAGAACTTAAAAGATTTGCTGATAACATTTTGGTGCTAGACACCACAAGACATCTTCAAAGTCCATAGATAGTATTGTGAGGGTGACTACAGAGTATTAGATTGGGCCTTTCGGTGACACACATACAGACAGATTTACACAATAGCGACATGTATATACAAAGTGACAGGCAAATATACACAGGCACCTAATTAAACACATGCACATATTACAATACTAATTGGTTCCAGGAAGACCATGTTTAAAAATTTTGTCAAAACTTGAGAACATAAAACACTAAAACCAGAAATTGGTTCCAGGACCACAAACATGTCACCCAACATAGCTGATGGAAATGAAAGAAAACTAAACTGATAACTAATACAGATGAAGTCCTTTCATATAACAGTAAGAGCTGCTGGAAGTTGGAAATCACTTCCTATATTTAGGATTTGAGCTTCTTTGCGTCATGTACCTCATACACAATGTTCCAGAAAATAGGGGCCTTAGCCTGATGCTCAAAGGAGCCGCTCATCCTGGCACAGATAAAGAGCACTACAGAACATGTAGTACCGCACTGTACTGTGGAGCGGTGATACTAGACCTAAAATCACTACATACATTGTACTAATACAGAGGTTTTACTAGTGTAATGTTCAAACTGGATCTTCCATGTATCACAGATCAGCTGTGTCCCTGACATTCTATGGTAAGTGTGGTTTCTAGTTACAATGGTCAAGGAGAGACTATTGTATGGTAAAAATATTGTATCCTGAGACCATTGTAACTTGAGGGACCAGTGTATACATATGTAACAGGGATGCATTTACAACACACAAAGACACAAATTTACACATCGATACAACTCACAAACACACATATACATCACACATAGGAGTCACTCTTTGGAGTCATTTTATGGAGTTATTCTTTGTTTCTTCTACTGTGCTCTTTGTATGTACAGGAGAAGAAGACAGATTGTCAGTAAAAGACTGTTCCTATTCACCTACAAACTCTCCATTCTAGGGTTTTCTATCAGGTCTTGGTAAGCTTACAGACAACAAGAGAGCAATTGATTTGGGGCATAACATTGTCAGCCATAAAAACCACCCATCATTCTGGGAGACTACACAGCCCTGTGTAGAAGGATAGCTCTTCCATCTTTAAGGCCAGCTCTGAGTATAGTGCCAGTACTGCTGGAGCAAGTGGTAACCACTTTATTATATCACTGACCTGTCCTTCATCTAAATGTATCAACTTGTTGTAATCAATTATAAATGCTATCAAGTTAAAATGACAAAACAGCAATATTGAATGAGAGAAATACCAAGTGTATTAAAGGGGTTGTCTCACTACAAAGATTGTCATTCAAATTAAAGATCTTCAAAAAACAAGCACGTTTGCAATATATGTCAATAACAAATCTCCTACTGATTTCTAGATAACTTGTTTTTAGTGGCTTCAGAGGCTGCTGAGGTCTCTATAGTCACCGACCTGCTTGTTCTCCCTGATAGGCTGTATCTCCGGCATCTTATCACAACAGGTCGCGTCGGGAGCGAGCACACAAGTTTAACTATCTCCTGTCCTTTCTCTCTCTGTCCTCGCTCTGCCTGCGGCACAGCTCAGTGATTTAGAGCAGGCATACTAGCAGCCCCTGTCAGTTCCTCTGCTGCCTTATCTGTGTCTCAGCCTAATTATTATTCACTGCTGTTAACTATTTCCTGCCCAAGTCATTCAGCTCTGAGTCAGCCTAATTAGCATTCACTCTCCTGTTTACCTAACCAGCTTCACTGCTGAAGTGAATGATTCAGGCAGGAAATAGTCAACAGTCAGTGAATAGTAATTAAGCAGACACAGACAGATGTAGCACTGAGATAACTCCATGCAAATACAACACATCAGAGATTATTTGAATCTCTTCCCCCCTGCTCAATTCCCTGTGCTGGGAACCCCTGGCCCGGGTCATGTATGGATGTATGGGGAGAGAAATATGTGCTGTGTACACGGTGGATACTATTGAATGGTGAGCAGCAGGGGAAAGAGAACTCTGTGATCTGAGATGTTCTCCCTTCCAATGCTGTTAGCATCGGGAGCGAGCGCAGCAGCATGACGTCACCTAGATGAAGGGAGGGGGGAGAGGACTCCAGGAAGCCAGTGCTCCCGCCCATGATTTCAAAACTACAGCTCTTAGGACAGCACCAAGGTAGGATGAAATCCAGTCGTGAGACAACTCCTTTAAGCCTAGTTCTACAGTACAGGCCGTAATGCCAAGTGGCTGATGACCAAAGAGGCATGTGCCAATCATCCGCTTCATAGCTTGGTGTGATTTCAGTAATGCTATAGTATGCCAGGCGTTAGTGGTGCAGAACAGTATCAGCAGTCACCATTAGGTTGTGAGCAAGGTGTATAGGGGGTGAGGTAAGTATAAACTCCCACCTTACGACTGTCTCATCAGTGAGCAGTGGAGACCCTAAACTCCTGGTAGGTGTAAAATGTTAGTTATGTTCTGTAAAATAATATAAATAATCTGGCAGGGGTTTCGCTGCTGGAGTCTCGTTGATAGGTCCACAATGAGAGAAGTTTGTGTCCATTCCCTTTGTATGTGAATGATTCAAGCTATAAAAAATGCAAAATAACCCTCGAATTGTATGCACTGTGTTCCTCTAACTAAGGGAGAATTTTCATCTTATTTTTACCAATTAAAAATGTATTAAAAAATAGAAGTCTGACTATTCTGTTTTTGTATTTTTTTATTATATATTTTTAAAATTCTGTTTTCCTTCCACATTTATGGGGGCATAAAAGGAAAAGTACACATCTGTTCAAAACTTATAAACACTTTACTTAAATGGGTTGTCTCACTACATTGATTCATCTTACCTCAGTCCTGTTTTCTTGGTTTCATTTTGAATTCAGGGGCGTGTTTACTGGCTACCACTAGGCTGCAGTAGAAGCCAGGTCTGCAGTGACCAGTGACCAGTGCTGGCAGCCTATCAGGAGAGAGTAAACAGGTCTGTAGCTATAGCGACCTGAGGAGCTGATGCAGGCCATACAAGAGGGGATAACTAGGAATAGGTAAGACAATGTTAATAGATATATATTGCAAAGTGACTTGTTTTTGCAAGATCTTTAACATAAAAAGCAATCCTTGTAGTGAGACAACCCCTTTAAAAGAAATACTTTAAGCTTGGTGGAAATATACACTGAATGGTGACTTTGTTAGAGACGCATATGTCGTAGCATGTTGGACCTCCTACAGCTCTTTGAAACTGCATGGTGAGTACTTCTACCATAAAGCAATGAATTTGGTTGGCCACAATGCGTAAATAAGCCCTGTTGCCTTGCTGTTCAGTTGTCTATTTCCCAGGTATCAAAGGACTAAATATGTGCCAAAAACATTCCCCACAATAGACTGAACAATTGACACCTGTAAGATATGGTTAAAAGGGTTTTCCAATAGTAGAAGATGCTCATTAGTCTGTCGGGGCATGATGGAATATAGAAGAGAAGAAGCATACTTACTTCCTGGACACTCTCATTCCGTCATAGCAGCCATCCCGGTGCTCCCAGCAGTGGCACTGAATGTTCATTGTTCACATGAGTGCAGCCAATCATAGGCCACAGCAGTCACGTGCATCTCAGCATTAAGGCCTGTGGTTGGCTGCTCCTGTCATGTGAATGATGAACTTTCACAGCTACAGCCATGGTAAAATCCTGTGCTGTCTTCTTTAATAGTACTGGCTCACTGCTCCCATTACAGTGCCTGCTACCACCTTTTCAGTGTCAATGTGTCTCTGTAATCTGCAGTGCCTTCCATACCATGCCATAGTAATGCTCTTCAGATTCAGCTTGATCTGAATTTTGCTGGCTATATTGGAAAAATAGTGCGACCAATCACTACCTCTTTTCCAAAGAGGAAAAAGGAAGTGTAGTATTTATTGATCACATACGCTTCCTGTTTCCGGTCTGAAAAAAGGCGGTTGCATTATCTTGCTGCCATGGTCGGCAAAATTCAGATCAGCCCTACCCAAATCTGAACCACAAGACTACTTTACAGTGCTTCAACACCGTAAACACGGCCCGCTTTTATCAACTTCAATGCACCACGTCAACCATACTGTCCATACTGCCCATCATATGTATTAACCACCTGGCTTTAACTCCAGTTACTTAACCCCTTAACCCTTCCAAAGAAAAAAAAAATATGACTCTTTATTTTTCTCCTCCCTGCCTTCCAGGAGCCATAACGTTTTTATATTTCCCCCTACATAGACATATGAGGGCTTTTATTTTGCAGAACAAGATGTGCTTTCTCATGGTGTCATTCATCGTACCATAGAATTTACTGGGAAACCACAAAAAAAAATTCTAAGTGGGCAAAATGTGAAAAAAATTTACTTGTGCCATGTTTTGTTTTATAGAGTTACATTTTTGGTAAAAATGATGTGTTATCTGTATTCTACAGGTTGATACAAATCCGTTGATACCAAAGATGTATGGTTTCCATTATGTTTTGGTACAGTAAAAAAATTCCAAACATTTTTTACTTTTGAAATTTGCACGGTTGCTCCATTTTCTGCGACCAATAACTTTTTTCTACTAACACCTGTGGACTTGAGTGAGGGGGCATTTTTTGTGGGCTGAAGTGTACTTTTTATTGCTACTAGTTTGGAATACATGGGACTTTTTTATTAAACTTATTCCAATTTTTATGGGATGTGAAATGACCCAAAAAAATTCAATTTTGACGTTTGGCGTTTTTATCTTCTACGGTGTTCCGTGTGCGGGATAAATGATGTTATATTTTAATAGATCAGACTTTTTCAGAGGCGGCGATAACAAATATGTGTAACTTTTTTATTATTTTATTTCTTTAATTTGTAATATGGCGGGGGGTGACTTGAACTTTTAATTTTTTTAATTTTTTTACACTTTAAAACATTTTTTTTTTTTTTACTTTAACTTTGAGTCCCCCTAGGGTGCTTCACTTAATTTATACAACTGAAATGCATTGTAAGAACAATGCATTAGCGTGTGCCAAGATGGCGGTTTCCCCACTTCCTGCTTGGGGCAGGAAGTAGTGAAACCGAAAACATGGCAGCGATGGAAGCCTTCAAAAGGTTTCCAGCTGCCATGTTCACCAATTGGAACCCCACGATTTGCTGCGGGGGCTCCAATTGGAGCGAGGAACGGTGCGCAGCACTGTTTCTCATTCATTTAGTAGCTGCTGCATCTAAGGGGTTAAACAGCAAAGGATGGTGCCGGCACCATCCAGCGCTGTAACCGCCAGGTGTTAGCTGCAATTCCCACCATATGTCCAGATGGGTTAAGGTGTTAAAGGGGTTTTGTCACAGAACAAAATCCCTTTCTGAGACTGACTCGTACCTCACTACTAGCCGGCCTTAGTGAGTGGATAGATGGCCACACTTGCACACTCCTCCCTGTTCCAAATATAGCCAAAGGAGTGTGCTCAGCTATACTCTAAACTCCCATAGATATAAATGGGGCTATGCTGCGCAATCACAATCATCTCCCTCTTCACTGAGAATAGCTAGTTTCTATTACTTTTAACTAGTTTCTATTACTTACACAATTGAAATTCTGTGCTGATTACCCTTTTAACAGAATTTGGGAATCCTTTCTTTCTGAAACAGAACTATAAATCCATAGTCATAATATCAAAATCTAGCACTATAAATGCCTGCAGCCGCAACTAGAGGGAATACAGCTGTTTACTGCATGCTGCACAGTCTTGTCACATCATGAAACGTGACTTCCTTCATGAGCCAACATCAAAAGTAGGAAGTGATCACAATAATGTAAATACAATGTGTATTATACTTTTTCCCTTTGTTTTAACCTTGTATCTTATTAATCTTATGTGTAGAAATTATAACTTCTGTCAAAAGCATCCACCCATTGTGTTATTTCATATAGAATAGCCTCCACAATCCAATACCATAGGCTACTTTATTTATGTAAATTGTTTTTTCTATGCTATATACATGCAGACACATTATAGGTATATCTACATTCATGTACAGTGTTCATTACAACGTTACATGTTCAGAGGTTAATCCTATGTTTGACATATGTTACTAATAATGACAGGCATTTTGCTAGTTCGAGGTACTATACTAAGTTTAATTTGATTGTTTTGGTTTGATTTTAAATGTAGCCGGAACTTGGTGTTATGTGCATGCAGTGAACAGGGACCCCAGAGGTCTGAAACACATAAACTAGAGTATGGAACCTATGATGTTTCTCTGCTCAATTTAAATGGATTAAATAAAAGAGGTTGCTATTACCCTAAGGGTATGTTCACACAATGTTTTTCAGATCCGTTTTACGGACCCAAAATGGATCCAAAGACGTATCTAACAATGTACAGTGTGATTTACATTAGTTTCAATGTAAAACACGCATCTCCGTTCAGATGGGTGATCACTGCTGTGTTTACTTGCGTCTTTTCAATTAGTCTTTTTGATCTGTTTTAAGAATTGACACGTCAATTCTACTTGCATTTTACACAAGTGAAGTACCCATAGGAAACAATGGAGTGCGCTTTTGGAGCCCGAAAAAGGGATTCAAAAGCACAACATACTTTTGGGTACGTTTTGTATTCGCTTTTGATACGAAAAGCGCATTCGAAAAAAAGCATTGGATTAAAATTTGAAGTGTAATACACTAAATCAGCCCCTCGAGGTCTCATTTGATCTAGAAGAACTTTTTTTGAACTTCAGTAACCTAATGACCCAATAGAGGGAGCTAACAGCATTTTACATATGTTTCAGTGAGGCCCAATAGAGGGCGCTTCCAGCATTTTACATGTGTTTCAGATGAAGTCCAATAGAGTGTGCTCCCAGCATTTTACTTGTGTTTAATCTTATAAATCACTTTTTATTTGTATTGAATGATATAAAAGCAGTTTTTTTTAGTATAGAATGGGTGTTTAATAAATTTATTAGTAAAAACTTCTAGAATTTCTGTAAACACCCATTCTATACTAAAAAAAACTGCTTTTATATCATTCAATACAAATAAAAAGTGATTTATAAGATTAAACACATGTAAAGTGCTGAAAGCGCCCTCTATTGGGCTTCATCTGAAACACATGTAAAATCCTGGAAGTGTTCTCTATTGGGCTTCATCTGAAACACATGCAAAATGCTGGAAGCGCCCTCTATTGGTCTTCATCTGAAACACATGTAAAATGCTGGTAGCGCCCTCTATTGGGCTTCATCTGAAACACATGTAAAATGCTGGAAGCATTTACTGTGTGTATATATTGAAAAACAGATCTGAAAAACGCATCCAAAAACACGTGCAAAACGCATCCAAAAAAGCAACTGCAGCTGCATTTGTGGATACGTTTTTTGGATGCAGTTTTTCTTCTGGTAAAAAACAGATTAAAAAATGGATCCAAAACGTCATGTGAACATACCCTTATGGTGCCGGAATTCATCTATGGAGTTACAGTGCATTTATCAACTAGTGACCAACAATTATTGGCAGCATGAGGATTACAACGAATGCCTGGTGCAGCACAATATAATTTTAAGACCAGCATTACAGTGAACTATTTAGCTTGTGTTTGTTAGTTTCAATTATAACATAGTATGCAGTTAGCCCCAGAGCTCCCTCTAGTGGCTGCTGTAGACAGGCACAACTTTATATTTTCCATTTACTGTAAGTCTATGTAGGGCTCTTGGAGCATCAGAAAAGTGGAGCTCTAACTGCTAGAAATAAATATTAAAAAGTTATTCAATATAGAATGTATGACCTAAAATAGCATTAAAATGACAGATATGAACCTGAGTGTGAAGAAATGGGGAGGAGGTTGTGTCACTTTTGAAAGTCTCAGTCATCAGCTGTTTGTTAGGCAGCTGCAATGTTCCAGGCCTGAGGGTCCTCTCGATTCACTTTTAGTTTTTACTATGATGATATATTTAAGCCTCTGATCTGAAAAGAGATTACTACAAAAATGAGTAAAACCCAGGTGCACTGCATACAACACCAAGTATCTATAAATGCAAAGGGATTTCCTAGTAAAATGGGTTCAGGAGCTTTAACTACATTCTTATTTCTTGAGTTGCTCCAGAGCCATAAACATTGACTGTCACATTTAATCCCACGTTTAATTACAACACCTCCATCCATCAAGGCCATGCAGCTATGGATCATAAAATACTCCAAGCTAGGCTCTTCTGAGCAGCAACAAATATCTGCTCTGTCAAAATACAGCCTGGGGCCATAATAATCACCACAATCATGTGTGGTACATGAACATCCCCAGAATAAAAATAGAAATGTAAGATTTTATTTCCAGAATAAAAATTCCCTATCGTATTCTTTTGCCATGCTGATCATGTTGGGGAGTTTGGGGCCATCCCTTGGGGCATTTTTTTGTCTCTTCTAAATTGCAAGTGTAAAGCAGAGTTCCTCTCAGGAGTAGTGAAGGCTTATTACTAAGACGTGGATATTCCATCTCTCCGTCATCAGTGAGCAGAGGTAAATAAGACCCAGCAATGCAATTGATTCTGAGTGCCCATCTTCCATCTACAATGACAGCACAGGTTTTATTTTTATATTGTCTTTTGATCACAATCAAAGGGTTGTTCTTGTCATGCTGTTTCAAAGATCCACAGGCAACTTCATTTTAAATTTCCCTTTTAGCTGGAGTAGTTCTTTAGAGAGTTTGGGCGTACCCACTTGTTTATTCCCTAGCTTTTTTCTATCAAGGTAAAGGGAAATGCTAGGGTTTGTAAATAGCAGGGTCAAGGCTACAAAGTTTTAAGGCTTAAAATTTCTTTTTCAGGATTCTCAAACGCGGCCTTTCGCTGTTGGGGCTACAACTCCCATCATGCATTTATATAATCAGTGGGAATTTGGGGTGTAGTTTCCCAAACGCTGGGGCCCAGTTTGAGGCAAACAAAAATCCCGTGTAGAAATAAGACTTTGCACGGGGGTGATCACCATATCGACTGACTGACTAACGGAGGCTTAGAGATAAGAGAGCAGGGAGAGGTGATCAGCAGCCTAGAGAAACTTGTGTGCACTAGCAGTAGATAAAATCATTTTAATATAATGAATAAAGCAAAATCAAAAAAGCAATGGCAATAGTCTTCATTTACCTTTCCCTACATGTTAAAAGCTAATCACTGTGATAAGGAAACCCCTTTAAGTGGTGTGAGATATCCTAAAGCCCAGCTTTTTATGATCCTTAGATACGGTGGGGAAAAAAAAAAATTTTTGTCAGCCACCAAATTTTGCAAGTTTCCCACTTAAAAAAAGGAGGCCTGTTTTGACATCTAGGTAACCTCAACTTGAAGACAAATGAGAAAAAAATCCGAAAATCACATTGTTGATATGGAAAAAATTTATTTGCAAATTTATGGTAAAATAAGTATTTGGTCAATAACAACAGTTCACCTCAATACTTTGTTATATATCCTTTGTTGGCAATGACAGAGGTCAAACGTTTTCTGTAAGTCTTCACAAGGTTGGCACACACTGTTGCTGGCATGAACTAAATTTCCATGAATATTAAATTAAGAATTTTACAATTAAAAAATAGCAAACATCACTCGAGACCAGAATATCTTCAGGTTTGGCCACAGCTTTTATTTGAACAGGGACAGAAAGTACAGAAACTTGCAACTGATGTAACATAAGGCTATGTCTCTAATGCACACATTTTTGGCCCTTTTTTCAGCATTTTTAATTTTCTGAAACTGCTGAAAAAACAACTGAAAACAGATCCCATGACTTTTAAAGGGGTTTTTCCCACGGGGGAAATACAAATAAAGGGTGGATTCTTATTAAAATCGGCCGGGGATTTTGACATCTCGCTACGTGGTAGTTGGTGGATGGTTCTGTCTGCGGTTTGCGGATTCACCATCCCTATACAAAACCGCCCGACATGTTTATAGGTATTAACTGACCGCTACGCAAGAATATTTGATATCAAGTTAAATGGCGGAAGAGATGAACATGTTATAAGTTTTTTAGTTGCCCGGCCAGTTAAAAAAACCATCCAAGCAGAAAAATTCGTTCAGTGGAGATAATGCTGATTGGATTTTATTAAGTCATATCTGGATGAGTGAACAGTGGGTTATTTTTTTCAGGACAGCTTTGAAGTCCGAAATCCGTCTGTAAATCTGACCGAAAAAATCCTGCTAGTGGGGAATATGCTGCCAATAGGGTTAAATTGTTATTGTAGTCTTCCACAGAAGTTTTTCTTTTCTTCTCATTTCTGCTCTTGGTCGTTTTTTGAAACATGCTGCAAAATATGATAGAAACGGCAGAAAATTTACTATTGAAGTAAGATGCTAGACATTTTTTGGCGCATTTTTTGGCAGAAATCCACAGCAAGTAATGCAACAAAAAAAAAACACAACAAAAAATTCCAAACTCGCCAAAAACTGTAGGTTTTTTTTAGATGTTTTTGACATGTACTGGACAAAAAACTCAGTTTTATGAACGGTATTAGTAGTTGTTTTTAATTGAGTTTTTTGTCCAATGCCGTGTAGACCTAGCCCAAGAGAGATAATACAGTGAAGAGGACACCAGAACATTGTTGTCACCTCTACTGCTGTGAGCATATCATAATTCATGGGTGTCAAACTCATTTTAACCAATTGCCACATTATAGTCACCCTCAAAGGGCTGTTGGATGCTAGAGTGCATGGGTAGGGCTGTCAGAACTGTGACTTGCTGAACAGAGAGATGTGGGGGTGCACATCAAATCTACGAATCCAAAATGGCACCCACTCACTGTTCAGGAGTCGCCAACTCAGCCAAGCACTTGCTGCATCCTCCAGGGAAAGTGGAGAGCCGATCCTTGTGTCTAGACCTTGTCCGTCCCTGCTCGCTGTGTCTAAGCAATCTGGGACCACATAACATTATATGACAGGTTGGATTTGGCACATGGGTCATGAGTTTGACACTTGTGTCTTAGCTTGTGTGGCTTGGGGCCTTTTTATATGGACCCTCCAACTTCTGCAAGCTCTTGCCCCATGTGCCACCTGTGACAATTACAAATGCAAGAAAAAAGTACCAAACAACAGTAGAGAATACATAGCTCAAGTACAAAAGAAGAAATAAACAGGGAAGGAGGGAAGAACGCTTGTGCACTTATTTATGGAATTGGGGGACTTTCCATGCTTGCAAAGCCTCAAGCAGCTCCCCGACTAGTTACTGACCTGGTGATCACATGATGGCTGTGGACAGGACCAGGTATCCTGAAGGCTTCCAGCTAATCTGTATATACAGCACTCTCTGAATATATAGTGTATACTGCAATCGGGAAGGCAAGAACAGTAATAAACCAACCCTACCTTCTCACCGATTCTCCACTCCCCAATGTACCACAAAACTGTGCGAGCTACAAACTATGCAGTATGTTCAGAGATTCTATTTTTTATGATCAATGTACTGCTGGTTTGTATTTTATTTTTTTATAAACTACGATAACACCATTATACTAACTTAAACTAACCAACTAAGGGTATGTTCACCACAGCCGTTTTTTTGGGAAGTTTTAAGTTTTTGTAGTGTGTTTTATGCGCTATTAAATAAAACGGTCCAAAAATCCAGCCTCAGGACAAGCTTCACAAATCTTTCCTCTGATTTGAATATAATGTTTGTACATACGGCGCTTGTTTTTCACATGCAACATTTTTCACAAGCGTAATTGCAGAAGCTGAGGCCGTTTTTTTTTTTTTTTGGACGCAATTATTTTACGCCCCCAGAAAAATAGGGTGACGTAGGGTGTTTTTTTTCACTCGTAAAATCCCCACAGGAAACAGTGGGGATAGGATTTTTCAAAATATGCTTTTAATCAGGCTTTTTTTTTTTTAAAGCTGATTTGGCAGCAAAAATTAACTTTAAAAAAAGCTGTTGTCGAGAGGGGGGTGTGTGTGCTGTGGTGTACATCCTAAAAGCGGGTGTTCTTCCCCTAGCAACCAGAAGTCATTGAGGAGGCTCCAAGAGTGCACTTCTATATGATGCCAATTCTGCTCTATCAGCCAGAGGACTGTCTGCTGTTTCTCATTACAATTTTACAGTGATGATCACTGACTTTTAACAACTTTTGAGACTCTTTTCAGGGTAACACACCTTTTAAGGCTGGCTTCAAATTGTTTTTGGAGATCCTTTTTGGGGAAACCTTTTCCATAAGGTTAAAAAAGGGAAACCCCGGATCTTTTTTTAAAAATTTTACACCCACAGCGACAGACGGATAAATTTTAAAATTGAAAAGGGCCCCAACGCATTTTCACCATGGGTCCATATTTGGGAAAATCTGGCTTTTTTTTCTGTCTCAATGGGGGGAACCCATGGTTTTAATTAGAGTCAGTGGGCCCCGCGGGTCGGTGCCCCTGTTTTTGAGAGGAAATCCCATGGCTTCCGTTTATCACCTCTGCAATGGGGGTTTCCAAACCCAAAAATTCGGGAAGGGAAAGATGGGGAACGAGGCATGAAGTGGACGGGGTTTCAGGGGAAGTAAATACGGTGGGAGGGGTCCTTTCGAAACTTTTTCCCCCCAACCTAAATTAAGAAAAGACATCTCTCGCTCTCTCCAGCAGGCTGCAGGAAGAAGCTGGGATTGGGAATCCTGCAGCTTTTTATGCTGGTTTTTTTTTCCGGGGCAGAAATTAAACCGGGCCCCTTTTAAAGGGTTTAATACATTTTCCCTTTATGGGTTGTATGGCTCAGGTTTGTGGTCTCAACTTATCTGGTCTTCTGGGCTTGCTTTATAACTGCCAATACCGATCTATGGTCACTTGCAGCCTTGAGCGCTTCTTTTTGCTCAATTCTCCAATTCTTCTTCTCCTTCCTTTTTATTTTTCCTGTCTCTTAATTTTTCTTGTAGTCCCGCCCCTATTGACTCTGCCCCTTTTGGCTACACCTATGCATCCTCCTAGTCCCCGCCCCGGTTAATTTTTTATTGCTCCTGGCTCCACCCACATTCGAGGTCAGCTGTTCACCATTCTCTGCCTGAAGTCTGTAGCCACAGTTCACTAGCTCTATGGTAGGGGTGTAGACCTAAAACCTGGCAACGTACATGTGTCCCTTGAATAATCATTGGCTGTTATCTGTTGTATGTAGCGGTGTAAAGGAAAATAAAATTTGGGCCCCCAATTACCCCGGCCCCCGCGGGACTGCCCAACACACTGCAAACCTGCACTCTCCTGATACCTGACGCAGGGCTGCAGGAAGTCGCAGTGGCGTAGCTTCAGGGGTCGCAGTGGTCACAATAGTGACCGGGCCCATGAGCCCCCCTCACCACACAGCTGGCAGCTAGAATGTATTGTGCCCGGAGGAGGAGGAAAGGCAGAGGATATGGGCCCGGTCCCCCCCTCCTAAGTGACCCGGGTGGGGAAAAACGTACAGCACAGAGCAGCCAATCAAGCTTTGCTCCAGCCCCAGCCGCAGCCCTCCCTGCCGTTGCCCCCTTACCCTCCTGCTGCACGTAAAAAAACTTTATTTTTGTCAAAGAGCACACTTTATGTATTATAATATGCATAATACATGCATGAAGTTTGCTGTGTTAACGCAAAATTTAATGCGCATAATGATGGCATAGAATGCGCCTGATTTATGAACCTGCTCTACAGTGGATCATAAATCAGGCACATTCTAGTGCTTGGGCGACATTTCTGGCTCAGGTAAACCACATTGAAAGTGGTTTACCTTTTCCAACTGTAATGCGCCTAGAAATGCTATAGTGAAGCTATAAATATGCAGCTTTGCTATAGTTTTAGTGCGCCCCACCTTACAAAGTGCCGCAGATGCTATGTAATGCGCCCGAGAATGGCATGCGGGAGATTTAAACATGTATGAACAGGGCTGCGCCTGATATCGGGCTGAAAAGATGCCAGATATCTGGCGCAGCCCCGTTCATACATGTCCCCATAGTATGTGCCTGTAATGTATATATCTTGTGGTACTTGAGACTGGCTTTTATGGCAGGAATGCTGGGACTTGTAGTTCTACAGCAACTGCTGTGTAACTACAGGATACAACACTACATATGCTTTAAGTTTCGAACGCTACTGTATGTAGTATAATGTTCTGGTACTTGTAGTTCCACAGCAGCTTCTGTAAAACTACAAGTCCCAGCATGTCTGCCGCACAGGCCAGTTTCAAGTACCAGGAATACATATACACACACACATATATATATATATATATATATATATATATATATATATATATATATATCCACATACTGTATATATATTATATTATATATATATATATATATATATATTATATATACATATATATATATATTATAACAATATATATATATATACATATATATATATATAATATATTATATATATATATATATATATATATATATATTATATATATATATATATAATATATATATATATATATATATATTATATATATATATATATATATATATATGCCTCAGCTCCTGTGATGTCCTTCACATTGGCTGGTGTGGCAAGCACACTGGGACTTGTAATTCAGAAAGTCCAAAATATCCCCTTTTGCCATTTTATAAATGAAATAGAAAAGTTGCAAAAAGTGACACATAATTGGTATTGCCACAGTCTTAAAAGTCCAGTCTATTAAAATATAACATCATTTATTCCATACAGTGAACACAGTAGAAGAAAAAAATTCCCCACGTCTAAACTGCCTTTTTTTTGGTCACTCCACATTCCCAAAATATTGCAATAAAAAGAAATTTAAAAAACTACACTTTAGTCCACATACCTATACACCTATCCACTGAGAGAGGCCTATATACCTAATGAGGGGCTACCTAATGTGGAAATATATGCCTTTCTGCTAAGGAAGCCTATATTGTTATCCAATGGGGGACTATATACTTAATTACTTACTGAGGGGGCCTCAATACCTACATTCTGAGGGTACCTTTATACTTACAATCACACAAAGAAAGGTATAGATCCTAGAAGACAATAAAACTTAACTTTTACTTATAATAGATCAAATCTATGCCATTCAAATCATACCTACTAAGACTAACTCCTAACAGTAAACTAGACTACCTAACCCAAATAGTGGGGTGTCCGCCCTGATAAGGGCGTCCCCACACTCGTACTTAAACTATCCTTACTCTCCATAAGGTAAATAGCTAATGTCCCAAAAAGTATACATTGAAAGTATGAGATAAAAATTACAATATATGCTGAGTGTACATCTAATTATCCCAATCCAGCTTATTTCCTGAAATAAAGTTCCAATATGATGCTGAGTGTACATCTAATTATCCCATCCAGCTAATTACCAACGCGTTTTCCCCCAAAATTGCCAGGGTTCATCAGGGAAAGAACAAGGGACAATGTACATATACCAACAAGACACTTAGAAGAAAGTTACAGCAACTCTCGGCCCTCTTAATAGGAGATGAAGGGTCGATGTCACAGGTTTAAAATGAGAGGTCCTACAATAGAATGCCAGGGATCCCCCTTGACTGTGATAGCCAAAAAGATAGTCTATAAGAGCGTACCGCAAAGCCGGGTATTTATAGATGAAAGAAACTCACCATGATAGATGCACGGCGCTAGCACGGGAGAGCGGCGTCTGAAAAATTCAAGTGCGCATGCGTCTGAGTTTACGTGATAGGTAATAAAATCTGGCTGCTCCACGATAGAGACGCGTCGCCTCAGCAACCTAGCGCATGCGCAATCAGCCAGGCGCTCGGAGATCACAATAGAGCGGACCCCACCTAAGGACGCTTAGCCCTAGCAACCAGGCACGTGCGCAGTAGACAGGGGCACTCTGAACTCACAATAGGAGCGTACCAGTACTACAAATTTACAGCGCTCAGTTGTCATAACTCAGCACCAAGAGCTACCATGCACATATATAAAGAACACCAGATAAGGGTGAGTATTATGGAAACTTTTCTGTACCTGCTGATGTATTGGAACTAATATATACAGTAGATCCCCATATATACCAAAGATTACATAAAAATTGAAAAACACACCAGCTAAGGGAGTTAGAAAGATAACCCTAAATAAGCTATATATAATACAATTCCAAATATGATAAGAAAAACACAACAAAATTTTTTTTCAAAGAATATATATAGATATGACACTAGATTTATATCAAATAAATGGTGCAAAAGATATAGAGTCATTTAGTCCAAAAGGTTTCATGGTTTTCAAATGATGAATCCATTGCGCTTCACGTTGGAGTAATTTCCGATCAAAGTCGCCTCCACGTGCTGATGGTTTAACCACTTCCACAACCGAAAAAGACAGAGAAAAAGGATTATGTTTATGTTTACAGTTCATATGGTGAGCAACTGGAGAGTCACGTTGGTGACCGATGTCACCAACGTGCTCAAAATGCGGCGTCGAAGTTCACGTTTTGTTTTTCCGATGTAGATCAAAGGGCATTCGCATGTACATCGATAAATGACTCCCCTACTCTTACAGTTGGAGTAGTCAAGCATGTCAAAAGACCGACCAGTCTGAATGCATTTAAAGCTCTTGGAGACACTAATGAATGCACATGCCTTGCATCTTCCACATTTGAAAGTGCCAACTAACTTAGATGTTAACCATATAGATGGTATTTTTTTGGGGCATATAAAGACTGTGCACCACATGATTACCAATACTTTTCCCTTTCCTAAAGGTTATACTGGGATGTGGTTCAATAAATTCAGAAAGGATTTTATCTTGGGTAAGTAGGGGCCAAAAATTATTGATCAATTCCCGATCCTGTCCAGATGATTGGTCAAAAGTATCAATAATTCTTATGGTAATGGATGACGATTTCGCAATATGACTTTGTAGGAACTTGTCTCTTTCAGTGTCTCTCGCAAACTTATATGCATCTGACAAAACCTTTTTAGGGTAGCCGCGTTGTATAAATCTTCTCTTTAATGAATGAGCCTGTGATTTAAAGGCTGTAAAGGTGGAACAATTTTTTACGAGTTCTTATGTATTGACCCTTTGGTATACCACATTTAAGGGGCATAGGATGCGCACTTTCCCACCTTAGCAGACTGTTTCCAGCTGTAGACTTTCTATGAACCATAGTCTCCAAAGTTCCATCTCTCCCCTTCATAATACATAAATCCAGAAAAAACTAGTCTTGAAAAATTGGTTTCATAAGTAAACCTGAGGCCTATAGTGTTGTCATTGAGGCCCTCCACAAAGGAGCAAAAAGATTCCCTGGATCCTGTCCAAAAAATGATCACATCTTCAAAATATCTTCCCCAGAAACTGATATTGTCCAAGAATTCTTTATGTCTTTCAGAAATAGTGTTCTCCCACCAGACCAGGAGCAAATTAGCATACGTGGGGGCTACCGGAGTCCCCATAGCTGTGCCCCTGAGCTGGTGGAAGAACTGGCGATCAAAGAGAAAGAAGTTAGGGGTCAAAATAAACTGGAGAAGCTGCAATACAAACTCATTATGCGCCTGAAGATGGATGCTCCTAGTGGAAAGGTAATACCGAACAGCCTCCAGACCCTTCTCATAGGGGATGGAGCTGTAAAGGACCTCAACACCAACACTACAGAGCCACGAGCTCTCATGTACAACAAGCCCATCAAGTTTGACCAAAAGGTCCGTAGTATCTTTAATATATGAAGGGAGAGAGGTCACAAAAGGACGCAAGATCTGATCGACGTATATACTGATATTTTGTGTCAAATTACCTATGCCGGAAATAATAGGTCTACATTTCAGGGGGGAGAGACCCTTATGTACCTTCGGGAGGCCATAAATGGTAGACAACTGAGGGTATTTAGGTAATAAAAATTGATATTCATTTTCATCAACCAATTGCAGGGACAGAGCATGATCTAAGATCTTTTTTAATTCACCCATAAACTTATCCGTAGGGTGGCTCTTCAGAAGGCCATATCCTTGGGTATCTCTAAGAATTGACAAACACATATTCTTATAGTCCAGGTGATTCACGACGACACTGTTTCCACCCTTGTCTGAAGGCTGAGTGTACATCTCCAGTTGCTCGCCATATGAACTATAAACATAATCCTCTTTCTCTGTCTTTTTCGGATGTGGAAGTGGTTAAACCATCAGCACGTGGAGGCGACTTTGATCGCAAATTACTCCAACGTGAAGCGCAATGGATTCATCATTTGAAAACCATGAAACCTTTTGGACTAAATGACTATATCTTTTGCTCCATTTATTTGATATAAATCTAGTGTCATATCTATATATATTCTTTGAAAACAAATTTTTGTGTGTTTTTCTTATCATATTTGGAACTGTGTTATATATAGCTTATTTAGGGTTATCTTTCTAACTCCCTTAGCTGGTGTGTTTTTCAATTTTTATGTAATCTTTGGTATATATGGGGATCTATATATTCGTACCAATACATCAGCAGGTACAGAAAAGTTTCCATAATACTCACCCTTATCTGGTGTTCTTTATATATGTGCATGGTAGCTCTTGGTGCTGAGTTATGACAACTGAGTGCTGTAAATTTGTAGTACCGGTACACTCCTATTGTGAGTTCAGAGCGCCCCTGTCTACTGCGCACGCGCCTGGTTGCTAGGGCTAAGCATCCTTAGGTGGGGTCCGCTCTATTGCGATCTCCGAGCGCCTCGCTGATTGCGCATGCGCTAGGTTGCTGAGGCGACGCGTCTCTAGCGTGGAGCGGCCGGATCTCATTACCTATCACGGGTCTTCTCACACACATGCGCACTTGAATTTTTCAGACGCCGCTCTCCCGTGCTAGCGCCGTGCATCTATCATGGTGAGTTTCTTTCATCTATAAATACCCGGCTTTGCGGTACGCTCTTATAGACTATCTTTTTGGCTATCACAGTCAAGGGGGATCCCTGGCTTTCTATCGTAGGACCCCTCATTATATACATATATACCTGTGACATCGACCCTTCATCTCTTATTAAGAGGGCCGTGAGTTGCTGTAACTTTCTTCTAAGTGTCTTGTTGGTATATGTACATTGTCCCTTGTTCTTTCCCTGATGAACCCTGGCAATTTTGGGGGAAAACGCGTTGGTAATTAGCTGGATGGGATAATTAGATGTAC
The DNA here is from genome assembly GCA_025379985.1 of Phyllomedusa bahiana. NCBI lineage: Eukaryota > Metazoa > Chordata > Amphibia > Anura > Hylidae > Phyllomedusa > Phyllomedusa bahiana. The sequence continues at coordinate 34,053 of JAODAL010036289.1, forward strand.
ACTCAGCATCATATTGGAACTTTATTTCAGGAAATAAGCTGGATTGGGATAATTAGATGTACACTCAGCATATATTGTAATTTTTATATCATACTTTTAATGTATAATTTTTGGGACATTAGCTATTTACTTTATGTAGAGTAAGGATAGTTTAGGTACGAGTGTGGGTACGCCCTTATCAGGGCGAACACCCCACTATTTGGGTTAGGTAGTCTAGTTTACTGTTAGGAGTTAGTCTTAGTAGGTATGATTTGAATGGCATAGATTTAATTTAATCTATTATAAGTAAAAGTTAAGTTTTATTGTCTTCTAGGATCTATACCTTTCTTTGTGTATTTGTAGTCTGTTAATTCTTTGGTATATCCAGTGGCTTTGATATCTGTTTATCTTTTAGGGTGCTCCCCCCTAGTAAAACATAAGATGAATGATACTGTGGTTTTGTACCTTTATACTTACCTACCTACTGAGAGCCCTGTATAGCTACCTAATGGGAACCTACCTAGCTACCTGCTTAGCTATCTAAAGGGGCTTACATACCTATGAACCGAAGTTAGACTTTAAAGACTTAATAGGCCTACTTATCTGACTTACTCATTTTGAGGGTCTAACGTATCTAGAAGGAGCATCTACCTATCTGCCCACGTAATTCGGCGAGCTTCCTAATACAGCGGGTGTGTACTCACCTACTAGTGGCACAAATGGGGGCCCTGCAATTGGCTGGGTACACTTTCACTGTTTGGGGTACAATGACTGTATGGGGCACGAGGTGGGGATAATTACCATTTGGGGTGCTATAATGGGTAACTATATGCCTTAAGTAGTTGGTAGGGAGGTACTGGGAAATTGAGTAGTCTAAGATGTTTGTGTGGCTTATTCTGAAGGAAATCGTGGCCGGGAGAAGTCATCATCGCGTTCTAGGCCGGATGGAGGAAAAAAGAACCACTCATCAGAAAAGACGTCGCCTGTGAGTCCCTGTAACTGCACTGCAGTGCCTGTGTACACGCTCTCCCACTATATTGGCACTGTATGATGGTAATAGTGGTAACACTGGAAGGTTTTTTATTGAGTAACAGTACATTGGTTATATTCAGTCTTTTTATGATAGTGATATATGGGGTATTATTTGGTCTTTGTATATTTTTTGGGGGGCAATAATAGTCTTGGGATATTGATTTGATGAGTAACAATATGTGTTATTAGTCACTATAGGGTAGTGTTATGTGGTTGTATTATTAGGTCCTTGTATATTGTTATTATTGGTATAATTGGTCTTGGTATATTGATTTGGTCAGTAACAGTATGTAGTATTAGTCACTATATGGTAGTGGTATGTAGGGTATCATTTGGTCTTTGTATATTGTTATTATTAGTAATATTGGTCTTGCTATACTGATTTGGTCAGTGATATTATGATGGTATTAGTCCCTATATAGTGGTGGCATGTGATGATCATGTGGAAGTATTTTTTGGCCCTGGTATACGTAGTGATCTGCAGAACACAGATAATGTGTCAAACTGTACAGTGTAAACTCTAACAAAAACTAAACCCAAAAAACAGAAGTGCAATTTAATTTTTTTCCTGTTCACCTCACAAAGAATTGGGGTGGAGGGAGGAGAGTGTTCGGGGCTGATGCTTTGGCTGTATAACTTGTTTTTCTTTGTCCCCATTTAAAATGAATTTTCTGCTATTAGAAAATCCCTTTAAGTAGAAATTATTTTCCAGGGGACACTAAACCACAATCATCCATCACGCCAAGTAGGGAACCTGTTGTTAAAAACTAGTGGTCCACAGCCATGGGCTTAGGGTAGGGGGCCCAAGCTGAAGTTTTGCACCAGGGCCCACAAGCCTTTAGCTATGCCCCTGCGGCAGAGTCAGTCACCAGTAGTCACCACACTATTAGTGAGGGTCGGGGAGCAACTGATTTAGGGCAGCAGACATTTTATCCAGGGCACAAGCCATGGATAAAATTGCCTAGCAATGTCCCTGCTTTGATGACTGATCTTTCCACTTATCCCCTTGGATATTGATGCCATACACCTGAGTCTCCATTCCCCCCTATCTGTGATGTGCATGTCTCCTCCCTACATGCAGTAGCATAATGGGTTAAAAATGGCATAAACTAGACTTGGTCTGCAAGTCCTTGAAAACCAACCTTCACCCTTTCCTCCTCTGATGTAGATGTAATGCGTCTGAGTCTCCATTCCATCTAAGAACCACTGACACAATTCTAAGGATTTGCTAAAATCCTAGATATGGTCATTGGGCACTAAGTTCTACAATCCTTTGATGATTACGATTTCTCTCACACTGAGTTAGCAGTGTTATGTTTAGTGCATGCTCCCAGTGTTTACAGTAAATTTATCCGTAGCCTGTATTACCTGAAAGAGGTCAAATATGTGTTTCTTGGCCTCCATTACAGTGGTATTCCCCAGAAGCTAAGAATTCTTTACAACAGCACATAGGTATCTCAGTAGCAAATAAGTGTGAAGACCGTAAATAATTACAACCCAACCTTATAACTTATATTACGGGTATCAAACTCGGGGCCCATGGGTTAAATCTGGTTCAATATGTTATTTTATGTGGCTGACAAGAGCTTAGACACAGTGAGCAGGGATGGACAAGGTCTGAATGCAGAAGGACCATCTCTCTACTTTCCCCAGTAGATACAGTCAACACTTGGCAGAGGCAGTAGCATTGGCAAAGGGAGTGGGCACAATCTTAGATTCAGAGCTCTGATGCGCACCTCTAGTGCCCTGTTTAGTAACTCACAGGTGATGGTACAGCTCTGACAGCCCCGACCAACAATTTAGCTCCCTTCTAAGGTAGAAAGATCAGTGCTGCAGAAGTGGGAGGGGTTGGCTATTATACAACCTTTAAGAACATCACAGTCCTTAACTGATTGCATAGCACACGATAATACTTTGAACTAGTTTATCAGCAATCCAGAACAAAGGTGCTGGATCACTTTCATTTGGTGCATATATATTTCAGGTTATATGGTAACAAAATGGTAAAGACTAGTTACATTCAAGGTGTTTTACCGCCACCAACAGCCCTTTGAGGGCAACCATAATGATGCTGTGGCCCACAGTGAAAATAAGCTTGACACCCCTTCTTTATACAGAGGGTTTTGCAGACTGTTGTAAATTTAGGCAAGATCAGTGAGAAAGGAGAAGAATAATATGAACTGTAATCCCTGGTAATCCTAATCACAGCAAACTCTGGCAGTATCAAAACAAAGGTATAGCACAAAACTGGGCAAGAGAACAAAAATAAACATTACTTCGAATCTAATATGGAAATATATGAGCATTCAGAAACATTTATATTTCTTTATAAACTCAGAAAACGTTTATGTTGTAGCAGATGTCTTGGAAAATGAAAGTGTCGTGACACACTCTGTGATCTCTAGTTTGGACCACGGACATGCTTGCGTCAGCGTTCCCCAATCCCAACATTACTCACCTCTCCCTACTTCTGCTTCGTTCTCCTGCTCTGTCTCTGGCCATCGCATGCATGTGCAGCTATGTGAGATTTAACTCCTTACCGTCACAGCCAGTTTTTGTTTTCTGACAGAGCCCAATTTTTTAAATCTGACATGTCACTTTATGTGAGAATAACTTTTTGATACTTTTACCTATCCATGTGATTCAGAGAATGTTTTCTTGTGACACATTGTGCTTTAAGTGTGTAAGAAATTTTGGTCCATACAATCCTTTACTTGTGAAAAATATCAAAATATCGTGAAAAATTGGAAAAATTTACCATTTTCAAACTTCTGCGTGTAAGACAGATAGTTATTCAACTCAAAAGAGCATCTACCATATGTCTACTCTATGTTGGCATCATTTTTTAAACTTTTTTTTTTACGACATTAGGGGGCTTAGAAATTTAGTAGTAATTTTCAGATTTTCAAGAAAATTTGCAATATACATTTTATTAGGGACCAGTCCAGTTCTGACATGGTTTGAGGGGCCTGCATGTTAAATACCCCCATAAATGACTCCATCTCAGAAACTACACCACTTAAAGTATTCAAAACATTATTTAGGAAATTTAGTAGCCCATTAGATATTTCACAGAAATGAAAGCAAAGTGGAGGTGAAATTTAAAAATTTCACTTTTTTCCCCCCAGATTTTCAGCTTTTATCCATTATTCGCAGGAACACGGTAAATGTTACCAGGAAAATGCAACTTAATATTGATTCCCCAGATTCTGTTGTTTTTAGAGATATCCCGTATGTGGCCCTAGTGCGCTATTTGGCTCAAGAAGCCAAGCCTCAGAGTAAGAGGAGCACCTACCGTACTTTGGGGACTCATTTTCAATACGATTTTATTTAGGCACCATTCCAGGTTTGCGGACACTCTAGGGTGCTCAAACTTAATAAAAACCCCTAAAAAGACCCCATATTGGAAACTACACCCCTTAAGGAATATGTCCAGAGGTGCAGTGAATTTATCAACACCACAGGTGTTACGCATTTTTTTTTAAATGTGAAAATGAAAAAAAATTTTTTTTTCCAACAATCTGCAATTTTAGCTGAAAATGTTTAATTTTTAATGGAAATGGAATAATGGAAAAAAAGAACCCCAAGTTTTGTTACGCAGGTTCAGCAGTACCCTATATGTATGTGTCAACTGCTGTTTGGGTGCATGACAGGGTGTACAAGGGAGAGAGCGCTATTTTGGTGGGTTCCATGTCACATTTGCAAAGTCCCCAAAGTAGAAGAACAGGTGAAACCTTCCAGAAGTTGCCCCATTTTGGATTCAACACACCTCATGGATCTCATTTAGAGGAGTATTGTGCATTTTGATCGCACAGGTGTTTCATAGTTTTTTTTAGCATTGGGCCATGAAAATGGTGGGGGGTGGGGGGCGAATGCAGTTCCACCAATGTTTTTTGGGTTTCAATTTTTCAGCGTTCACCATGTAGTGTAGATGATAGGATAACTTTATTATGTGGGTCAGTATAATTGCAATGATATAAATTTTATACAATTTTTTATGATTTATTACTTTTACACAATAGAAATGCTTGTCCTATTCTGACAGCCATAACGTTTTTATTTTCCTGTATACAGAGCTGATTATGATTAGTTTGTTTTTTTGCGGGATAAGTTAACGTTTTTATTAGTACCATTATGGGGTTCATATGACACTTTGATCACTTTTTATTATGGTTTTTGTGAGGCGTTTGAACAAAATACAGCATTCCTGGTTGCGGTTTTTATTTTTATTTTGTACAATGGTCACCTTGCGGTATAAATGACAAGCTAGATTTACTCAGCAGATCGATATGATTACAGTGATACCCAATTTGTATATTTTTTATGTTTTACTGATTTAAAAATTATTTTCCTGTGTACAGAGATGTGTAGCGGCTTGTTTTTTGTGGAATGAAGTTGACATTTTTATTGGTATCATTTTTGGTCGCTTTTAAATCCAATTTTTGGAAGGCAGGGTGAGAAAATACTGCAATCCTAGTCGTGTTTTTTTTATTTTTAACAACGCTCACCGTGCAGTATCCATGACAAGTTAGTTTTAATCTTTTGATCGAAACAATTATGGCAATACCCAATTTATATAGTTTTTTTTATGTTAAAGTGCTTTAAAAAAAGTGTTTTTATTGTGTAAAACAATATTTCTGCATCACTATCTTCTGATAGCCATAACTTTTTTATTTTTCCTTACACAGAGCTGTGTAAGGACTTTTTTTTGTGTGGGACGAACCAGTGTTTTATTTGGCACCACTTTGGCATTTCTATGACTTTTTTTTTATTCCATTTTATGTGCTGCGGGATAAACAAAAATCACAATTCTTTGATTGTTTTTCTTTTTTTACGGAGTTCACCGTGCAAGTTAATTAACATGAATTATTTATAGGGTAAGTCGCTACGCACGTGTCGATACCAAATATGTGTAATTTAGAAATTTTGATCTTTTTGGGCCATTGCCATTTGTAAAGGTGTACGTGTTTTTATTTTATTTTTCGTGTTTGTGTTTCACTTTTTTTAAACTTTTTTTTCCACTTTTTCCACTTTTCCCCATAGAGGATTTGTATCAGTGTTCTCCAGATCACTTAAGCTATGTTCACACGGGTTAACTTCGGGGCGTAATTACGCCCCGCAGTTACGCCGTGTGGCCGGGAGCGGGTGCCGGCACCTCGCCGGCCCATAGAGAAGGTGACATGTGAATTATCTCCCCGCCCGGCGTATTCGCCGAGCAGGGAGAGGAGACGTAATCCATAATTCTCTATGAGAACTATGGATTACGTAATGAATGGGCCGTTTTCAGCCCGTAATTTGCGCACTTCGGCGCGTAATTACAGACCGAAATACGGCCCATTTTAAGCCGTGTGAACATGGCCTTATACGACAGAGGGCAATACAGAGCAGAACTGCTCTGAATTGGTCTCCATGGCGACTGTCAATCAACATGCCCACAATGCATTGCGGGCAGGAGGAGCTCACTCCCAGAGGAACCACTACCTGAGTCTGTAACAGAAAGCCTGAGTGGTGTACTATTAACTGCTGTTTGCTTCCACTACACTCTTTGTTTCAGGTTAATACTATTGATGTATTGTATAAAATACTCCTAAGTTATCTGTATCTGTGCAAAATCAGAGGCTTACTTAACAAAAAGAGAATTTTGACTGGCACTATTGGCTATAATTGTGACTAATACTATAAAATATAAAAATATACCATAGGCTCTAAAACGTGTCAAACTCAAGGCCCTCAGGCCGGATGCGGCTCGCCACGTTATTTTATGTGGCGCCGAATAGCTTAGACACGCGAGCAGGTATGGACAAAGTCGGGACATAAAAGGATCAGCTCTACACTTTCAGTGGAGGTTGCAGTCAGCACTTGACCGAAACAGCAATGTATGCATAGGGAGTAGGCACCATCCTGTATTCAGAGATCCGATGTGCATCCCCCACACTGGTCTATTCAACAACTAACACCATTGGCAGAGCTCTGGCAGCCCTAACCAGGCACACTAGCCACTCTCCAGCAGCCCTTTGAGTGCAACCATAATGCTGATGTGGCCCCAGGTAAAAATAGGTTTGACACTTCTGCTCTAAAACGTATTTGCCAATCTTTGAAAGTGAGCTTCACTTAGATATTTTGATGTAGTGCATAAAGCATGTCACCCAAAGTTCTTACATGAACCATTCCCCCTTTTTATACCACACCCAATTATGGATATAACAGAGCAGCATCTCTTGACATGTTACCCTGGCACCAACTGGTTTATCAGCAAGTATGTTTTTTATGATGATTTTTTTAAGGTTGAATGAACTAAAAAAAAATACTATTCCATTATGGTTTTTAATAGCTTTTTTGCGTTGGTCACTGTGTGAATTAAATAACATGAACTTGAGTTTGGTGAAAAAATTGAGAATGCTGGGAAAATGGGTTTGTGATAGCTGGCTTTGTGATAGGAAACAGAGGGTGGTTATAAATGGAGCATACTCCGATTGGGCCACATTTACTAAAAGGTTGCCACAATGGTCAGCATTTGGACCTCTTCTTTTTAATATATTTATTAATGTCCTTGTAAAAGGCTTATAGAGAAGAATTGCAATATTTGCTGATAAAGTAAAGCTCTGTAAGGTAATCCACACAAAGGAGAATGTAACATTACAGAGGGATTTAGAGAAGTTGGAGGCTTTAGTAAAGAAATGGTGAAGACAAGTTTCAAGTGGATCAATGTAAGGTCATGCCATTGGGCCAAGGAAACAAAATGTACCAGTTTTTTCCTAAAATTGATACCAAAATAAAACACCATTTAAAAAAAATTGTTTCCCTTTTTTCC